>CM042689.1:314215400-314391214 GCA_023614405.1 Avena insularis
TGGGTAAAGTTTTGACAAAGAAAAACTTAGTGATTTCAACTAATAGGCAAAACCTATTTTGAGCAAAGCAAGCCAAGCTACACTTAGCCAAATTGCATATAGTAATAAAGTCCACCTAAATTTTACTAAGGTATCACTTGCCAATACTATTCCAAAGTATTGACCCACTGTGGCTGTAACTTGTGATGTTGCAGGTTACTCTGATGAGGATTAGGTGGCATGAGTCTACACTCAACATGTTTGCCTGTGGCACATGAAGATGAAGACTTATATTTATTTACTTATTCAAACTCTTGTATTAGGCCTGTGGCCTTGAGTTGTAAAGACTATATTTATCTCTGGAATGGATGTAATAAATGACCTTTGTATCTGTGTACTTCATCTTAAACTGTGGATGCTAGCAATGATCCAGGGACTAGCATTGCAATCACAGGGATTCTTTTCCTTTACAAAGGAGGGATCTTACAGATGGTATCAGAGCACTGTGTTGCCTATAGGATTATGACCCTAGGATTGGAAACCACTAAGGAATTTTTTTTGACTTCTACACTTGTCTATTCTTCTCGTAAAACTTTTCTAATCTTCACTCTCATCTCTATTTGTAGATGAACTCCATCAACGAAGCCGTGAGGAAAGGACCACTCATGACAATGACTTTGGAGTGTGAGACAGAATTCCCTAAGGCTCTCAAGGACCTCATGGTTGCATTAGAGATACAAGGTGCAGCTGTGTACAAAGGTTTTCATGTGATGGATGAAGGAGAGGAATACTGGTGGGTGCAACTTCACTTGTATAAAAACAAGGTAGACAACCATCAGGAAAAAGGATTCTGCATGTTCACCAATTCAGTGGTGCACCCTACATTCTTTGAATCAGCAAGGGATGCAGCTTGGAAGACCATCAAAGAACTTGGTGATAGAGTCAAGTGCAGAATGCTCAACCTCCAAAATGATCTAAGGAAAGAGAAGGAACATACCCAAGAGTTGGAAGCTACCAACCAAACCTTAAGAGGAGACATTATAGACTTAGTAATGGAATCATGTGAGCAAGATAGGCTGATTGCTTCTAGAAACATTGTGTTAGCCAACAGATCCAGTGAGATAGGATTGTAAACGTACTTCGTTAGTTGGACCACCACCTATCACCTTATTTTCCAAAATGTTGCTCTAAAATAAGATTGAACCTTGGTTGTTGTAATGGTTTCATGTATGCATGACTTGTGTGTTTTGCTTCCCAAGGATATGTATGTGTTGTTTTGACTTTTGTTTTATCTTGAATTGTGTTGTTCTAACTTTTCTATCTTATAAATAGATGCCTATTACCATCAGCACTGTTGAGGAGTTCCAGGTTACCCGCTTTGGTCCTCGTATCGTTGAGCTTACTACTTTGCTCAACCTCCCTCTTCCCACCATCATGGTGCATCCCCTCACCAAGTTTGAGAGGAAGGACCTTTGGGGCTTCAAGGTCAACCAGCCCGGACGCCAGACAGAGCCTACTACGGAGGCCATTGTCTTCAAGCTCATGCACGATGACAGGGAGAGAGGCATGGTCGTCGGCCCCACTACTTCCTCTTCTAGTCTTCAACGAGGACCTACGGTGAGTTTGATTCCTCTCCCCTGGTGCTCTTTGTGCTTGCTGATTCAATGCTAGATGCTGGCAGTGACCTCTCTGGTTACTATCTTGTCCTGATTAAGATGATTATTCCATTTAGGGTTCTTCTCCTGTGATTGATCCTATACTGGATGAATTAGATCATGTCTAGATTGTCTGTAAGCATGTTAGATGGTTATTGGCCTGAGGCTTGTTGCTTGAGATGAACTATAATGTTTCCGGTGGCTGATTAGATGCTTTTATGTTTGGATTGCATATGATTCAGATGGTATATTGGCTTTGGAATCCATGCTTGGTAAAGTCAGTGACTTGATAACTTTCCACTGTCATTTCTTGGTTTCTGATCATGATTATTGTGTGATGAAATCACTGTCTTAGTGCTATTGGCTTAGAAATTAATATCTGGTTTGAGATCACAATGATCTCAAATAGTACAGATAAGCATTGAAATGTTTTTAGTTAGGATTCCTGACAGGAAAATGTTTAGTAGATTGATTTGTTGAATCTGTGATGATTGGATGTTTATCCTAATTCATATAGAATTGTTCTTGTGACACCATCTTGGTATGGCACACAAGATTGATTCTTATTCATTGATTGGGTTGGTTTAAGCTTAAGACAGGCTTGGCTTCATAAGATAAATAGAAATGTAATTCTTTGAAATCCCTAAGACCAATGATGTTGGTCTGAGGCTTAGGGTGTTAGGCCTTCTCTAGTTGATTCATATAGATAGTCCTGGTAGTGGTACCAGCTATTGTTTCTTGAATCAAAGCTTGGAGAAAAATGATAGTAAGCTTGATCATTATCTGGATCCAAAGGATTAGTTTCTAAGGTGCTACCCTTACTTTAGGGATGTGCCTAGAAATTAGATCTTAGCTATATTTATGCTTGAACTGTAAAATATAGCTTGACAACCAGAGCAATGATGTTGTTCTGAGCTCTGGTTGGATCCTTGTACTTTGTTGTTTGCTTTTAGAGTTTAAAATCTCTATGATGGATTCACCCCACTTGGGTGCTTTCTGAGAGTTTGTTCATAAAACAACACATGCTTCTGTCTAGATAATATGATTAGATCATGTGTGGGTTTTATGATGCTCACCACAAAATCTAATGACTGTGGAGTAAGTTGGTGATGATCTTGATCTAGTTTTGCTGGACTCCTATGCTTTCCCTTGAGCTAGCCTGCTCCTCCTAGCTCCTGGACTTGATCTTGCTGTCCACCTAATCCTTCCCCCTCCTTATGTCACCATCCTGGTGATGTGATCTGGGCTTTGGTTGGTTTGGTTGCTGGCTGTTGTGCTTGGTTTAGTTGTTGTCTAAGCTGGTTGTTCTTGTGTGTGTAGTGAAGAGATGTACTAGTGTGCTTCTCCATGGCTGTGCTGCTGGTTTTGTGAGTTTGGGTTGTGGTGTGGAGCTGACAGCACACCACATGCATTTAGTTGTGTGTCCTGCTTGTGTGCTTGTTGTGCACTTGTGGATATGTTCAGAATTTTGAAATTGATTGTTATCTGGTTACTTTTACCTAGCTGGTGAATCTTGTCCCTCTTGGCTGTCATTTGACTTCTGGCTTAAAATTATGGAAGATTTATTCTTTCATATTGGTGAAACTTGCCCCTTCTATAATTTCTCAATGATGAACTTGTTCAGTGCACTTCACTGACATGTCTGAGAGAAAAAACAATACTAACCCTAACTTTCCTTTTTCTATTTAGTTTCTGTTTGTTTTGCAGGTACAGATTTAAAGTAAAGATTTTAGTTTAGGTTTAGTTATAGAACAATCCAATGTAATCTTCTTGATATTTTTGTAATTTTCATTTTATTATTTTGTAATCTTCATTTAATTATTTTGTAATAAAGATTATATTATTATCAATAAAGAATATTCTTATTCTTTATTTATTTGCTTTTGTGAAGTGTGTGGATGATTTAAATAAGTTACATTTTTGTAACTTATTTATTAAATGAAAATATGAAATAATTATTCATATTCTTAATTGTTTTCTTTAGATAAAGTTTGAGTTAAAATAATTAACTCCTAATTTTAATCAAGATTCAAATCCTATTCCCCATTCATTTGAATTATAATTCAAACACTCAAGTTTAAAAATTCAAATTCATTTTCCAAAACACATAATTCCTCAAAGATCATATCAAAGTCTATAGCAATCATCCTTTAAGACTAAACCTAATCTCAAAGTAAGAAAGAAACCTTGATCACTTAAGGTTTTTATTTGGCGAAAATTTTACCCACATTTTCACAGATGAATGCATGCAACATTCCAAATTCCTAAATCTACCCTTCATTAATTCCTAAATGCTGGGATGTTACAGACTTCCCCCCTTAAATTAAATTTCGTCCCGAAGTTTGTGGAGATGTACCTGAATAGTTCTGGATACGCTTTTCTTAAATCCTCTTCTTTCTCCCATGTGGCTTCCCTTTCAGGGTGATGTTCCCACTGTATCTTGCAATACTTGATTGCTCTGTTCCTTAATTTTTCCAGTTTTCTTCTAGAATCTTACAAGGCTTTTCAATATAGGTCAGGTATGCTTGTAGTTTTATCTCCTGGTGTGTGATTGCATCATCTGGAACTTTCAAACATTTACAAAGTTGTGACACGTGGAAAACATTATGCACTTGAGCCAATCTTGATGGTAACTCTAAAGCATAAGCTATAGTTCTGTTTTGACTCAGTATCTTGAATGGTCCGATGTATCTTGGACTCAATTTTCCTTTAACCCCGAACCTTTTCACCCCTTTCATTGGACTTACTTTCAAATATATCATGTATCCTACTTCTGGATGCCATGATCTTAGACTTTGATCTGCATAACTTTTCTGCCTGCTCTGGGCTATTTTCAGTTTATCCCTGATCTTATCAATGATATATTGTCTTTCCTTGATATAATTTGGTGCAAATTCTTTGCTGCTTCCAGTTTCATACCAACATATTGGTGATCTACACTTCCTTCCATACAAAACTTGGTATGGGGCTGCCTTCAGACTACTCTGATAGCTATTGTTATAAGAAAATTCTACCAATGGTAGATGATCTTCCCATGTTCCTCCAAAGTCTAGTGCACAAGCCCTTAACATGTCTTCTAGTATTTGATTTATTCTTTCAGTTTGACCTCCTGTCTCCGGATGATATGTTGTGCTGAAATCTAACTTTGAACCAAGTGCTTCATGCAATTGCTTCCAAAATGCTGAAGTAAACATTGATCCCCTATCAGTTACGATCTTTTTGGGTACTCCATGCTTACTTACTATCTCTTTGACATATACTTCAACTAATTTCTCAGCATTATCTTTTTGATTCATCGGAATAAAATGTGCACTCTTAGTGAGTCTGTCCACAATTACCCATATCATATCCTTCCTTTTTGGTGTCATGGGCAATCCTGTGATGAAGTCCATACCTATTTCCTCCCACTTCCATTCAGGAATTTCCAAGGGTTGTAATGGTCCTGCTAGACTTTGATGTTCAGCCTTCACCCTTTGGCAAATATGGCATTCAGATACATATTTAGCAATATCTCTTTTCATGTTATTCCACCAGAATAATTCTTTCAAATCCATATACATCTTAGTACTTCCCGGATGTATAGAATATGGTGTTTCATGTGCTTCTCTGAGTATAACATCTCTAATCTCAGTCACATCTGGAACACAAAGACGGTCTTGAAACCATAAAGACTCATAATCCCCAAGGCGAAAAACTGATTTTTTTTCCCTTGAGATATCCTCCGAATTTCCTCAGCAATAAAAGGATCTTCTGCTTGATGTCTAAAAATTTCTTGCTTAAGATCACTGTCCTGCTCTGCAACTACCTGCATAGTAGCTAATCCTCCAAGAACCTCTGTTCTAATGAATTGAAGTTCTAATCTTTCCAAGTCCATTTGTAACTCCTTTGGTAGCTCCCTATTGCTAGGCTGAATATATGCACACTTTTTACTTAAAGCATCTGCTACAACATTTGCTTTCCCTGGAGTGTAGTTGATTGTTAAATCATAATCCTTGATTAATTCCAACCAACATTTCTGTCTCATATTCAATTTCTTTTGAGTGGAGAAGTATTTGAGACTTTTATGGTCAGTGTATAACTCACATCTGGCTCCATAAAGAAAATGCCTCCATCCTTTCAGCGCAAAAACTACTGCTGCTAACTCTAAATCATGAGTTGGATAGTTGACTTGATGTGGTTTCAGTTGTCTTGAACCATAAGCAATCACTTTCCGATCTTGCATTAGAACACAACCCAAACCTTCTTTAGACGCATCACAGTATACGGTGAAGTCCTTCCCTGTTTCAGGAACTGCTAAGATTGGAGCGGTGGTTAATCTAGTCTTTAACTCTTGAAAACTTGCTTCACATTTCTCATCCCACTTGAATGGTGTATTCTTCCTTAATAATTTGGTCATTGGTCTGGCTATTTTGGAGAAACCTTCAATGAATCTCCGATAATAACCGGCCATTCCTAAGAAACCCCGAATTTGCTTCACATTGGTCGGTGCAGTCCACTCTAGTACTGACTAAACTTTAGATGGATTCATAGCAATTCCATCCTTACTGATCACATGACCGAGGAATTCTACCTCATCTAGCCAAAATTCACACTTACTAAACTTAGCATAAAGTTTGTGTTCTCTTAAAGTCTGCAATGCTATTCTCAAATGATCAGCATGCTCTTCCTTATCCTTGTAATATATCAGAATATCATCAATAAATACTATGACGAACTTGTCCAAATATGGCATGAAGATCATGTTCATCAGATTCATGAATATTTTCGGTGCATTGGTCAAACCAAATGGTAATACCAGATACTCATGGTGTCCATATCTTGAGACAAATGTTGTTTTAGGAACATCTTCCGGATTGATTTTTATTTGATGGTATCCAGATCTTAAATCGATCTTTGAAAATACTCCAGCCCCTTTCACTTGATCATACAAATCTTGGATTCCTGGTAAAAGATACTTATTCTTGATAGTCACGTTGTTTAGATTTCTATAATCACCACACATCTGTCTTCCACCATCTCTCTTATCCACAAAGATTACTGGTGTTCCCGAAGGAGATACACTTTTCTGAATAAATCCTTTTCTGGCTAACTCATCAATTTGCTCCTTGAGTTCTTTCAACTCTTTGGGTCCCATTTTATATGGTGCTTGAGCTATTGGTGTTGTACCAGGAATTAGGTCAATAGTAAACTCTATCTCCCGGTCTGGTGGCATTCCTGGTAGCTTTGCTGGAAAAACATCTTGAAATTCATTTACTATAGGAATCTCTTCTAATTTGACCTCTTTCATTGAGTTCAATTGCAGATCCACCATGATATGACTGTGCTTATCTGCTTGGTAAACTATCCTTGCTCCACTTGGAGTTTTGATTGAGACAGTTTTCTCCTCACAATTAATCTGAGCTCCGTGTTCCATCATCCAATCCATCCCCAGCACTACTGCAATTCCCTTCAAAGGAATCACATAAAGGTCTGCGAAATATGTACATCCACAGATCGAGATAACCTGATCTTGTTTTATGTGGCGTACAATCACATTACCTCCTGCCGTAACTACGGTCATAGGACTTTCTAACGTTGCCCTTCTAATCCCGAACTTATCACAAAATTCTTCAGAAATAAATGAAGTAGTTGCACCAGTATCAAATAGAACTTTGCAGGGATTGGTAAGGATATCGAGCGTACCTATCACTGCATGCTACGAATTATCCACCTCCTCGAGGGTTGCACAGTTCAGTTTCCCGGTAGGTCGGTTCCTCTTGCCATTGTTGTTCTTGCCATTATTTCCTCCTTTATTGGCTTGTCCATTTCCTCCACTGGCTTGTCCTCCTCCCTTGGTAGGCCAACCTCCAGGTGGTTTGCTCGGACAATCGGGCTTGATATGTCCCTTCTGACCACAACCGTAACAGATCACTACAGGCTTTTTGCATTCTCTCTGGAAATGCCCTGGAATTCCACAATTGTTACAAATAACATTCCTTCTCGGATTGGATTGATTTCCACCACTACCCTTGTTATTGTTATTGTTATTGTTGTTGCCATAATTCCTATTCCGAGGTTTGAACTCCAGGTTGGGTTTAGGTTTGCTTGCCTGAATTCTCTTGGTTTCCTTCTTAGCTCTCTTCCTCCGGTCCTCTTGGACATTCTTGTAGTCATCTTCAAAAGTAATGGCTGCATCCAGCAACTGCTGATAAGTTTGCTTATTGGCTAACCTTAGCTACATCTTCACAAATGGATTTAATCCACGCAGGAAACGCTTCTTCCGCTTCTCTTCAGTGTTGAAATCCTCCTCAGCATAGCAAGACAGTTGACTAAAGTCCCGGATGTACTTCATAACACTAGTATATCCTTGCTGAAGCTCCTCAAATTCTCTCCACTTCAACTCCATAACACTTTCCGGAACATGGTATTCACGGAATCTCTGCTTGAATTCTTCCCAGGTAAACTCCCTTCCTGGTAGTTGCATTGCTAACTGATTTTCCCACCATGATGCTGCAGGTCCAGTCAGAAGATGAGTTCCATACCTCAATTTTTCCTCATCATTGCAACCTACAGTTTTCAGCTTCCTTTCAGTATCTGCTAGCCAATCCTCTACATCCATTGGTTCTATAGCTGATGCAAAAGGTAACGGCCTTGCATTCTGGAAATCAGATAGACTCACTCCTCCACCTTCAGGTGCCCTCTGATTTGCTCGCCCCAGCAACTCTTCCATGAACTTGTTCTGGGTCTCTTGCATCATTTGCATGCATTGCATAAAATTCTGCTCCATTAACGGCCTCATTGGTGGTGGTGGTGGTAATGTTCCTTGATTTTCTGCATCTGCATCGGCCTTCTCCTTGGCCTCTCGCTCCATCCGCTGCTGCTCAGTTTCCAATTCTACACCCATATACATGACCCTCTAGTCCTACAGCATAAAGCGAATACTCATAATTACATCATGCACATGTGTTCTGAGCTCGACTTTACGCATAGAACTAGTCACACAATGAAGATCCAAAGAAAATCCAAATATGTATTTCACATATGATACATACTATTATAATAATACAAAGTCATGACAACATATACCATATAGGTATAATCACAAAACTACCTTACTCATCTTACTATTTTATTTCTTGGAGTACAATACATGGTATTTGATATCACTAACTAATTGCCTCCTTCTAGTAGTAACTACGCTCATCATACATGCCTGATGTCCAACCGTGATGACGTGTTGTTCATCGCATAGTTTGTGGAACATATGGCCTTCCAGAAGGAACATACTCTGTATCTGAAGTGTCAGGACTTGAGTCATTACTCAACCTGAGCGCATTGACTCCCTCCAGCTCAGCTGAAAAGTCTTCAGAAACATATTCAACATTATCTCCAGCCTGCATCACCGAAGCTTCATTTCTTGAGTTGTCAACAGGATACGCAGATCATGTTGCTTCCCAGGTGCTCTCTTGGGCAAGATAGTTAAACACTGAATAATGTATATTCCCTGGGTTTTGAGAAGATGTTGATGATTCAAACACTCTCTCCTCAGGATCTTCTTCTTCATCCTGATTATCTATTGACATGGTATTTCTACTACTATTATTAGGGTTCATCCTTGCACCCATCCAACTAGATTGTCCAACATTTCTGTCAGAACCATCTATGGGAATCTGGTGTTCATGAGATCCATCATATGATCCCATTCTCCAACCATCCAAATTCTCAATAGGAAGTTCTGAGTCAGAACCATCCTCTGAGCCCTGTGGTACTGCATACCTCATATCCATAGTAGGATGATATATAGGTTCAGGTCTTGGTGAATAAGGATATGGTATAAAAGATTCAGGATCTATAGGTATATCCTTAAAGACAGGTGTTGCACTACTACTTGCTTCCTTCTCTAACTGGAATGCTAACTGCTTCCTCCTTTCCGGATTAGTTAGATCCTCTAACATATCATTTTTGTCTTCAACAATCACTTGATGGGTCTTATAAAAAGATGCAACGAGTGTTCGATATCTATCCATAAACTTGGAAGCTATCTTAGGATGCTTCTTAGCCAAAGTAAGATGATCCGGTATAGGCTCCGAGTCTATAGAATCATGAGGTATCACAGAGAATGTGCTACCTTCTAAATCCTTGGTTTTCTGCTCCCGGATATTAGCTATCGCCTCCACAACAGCAACATGATATGCTGCTAAATGACTCCTACCTTCTCCTATAGGTAGATCGTGATATAATCCAAGCTTCTCTGGAAGTTGGATACTCACACGATACTTGGATAACATCTGGCCATCAAGGTAAGTGATAGTGTTCACTGGAATTCTAGTTGGACAACTAAAGAGCTTTAAAAGTTGACGAAGTTGGTCTGTGAATGATCCTTGATAATCATCAAGAGTCTCCTCTTTCCTTACCAAAGTCTGTTTTGAAAACTTTGGTGCCATAACTCTGTATATCAGGAAAAACAATAATTTTGATTAGTATCCACTGATATATTGCATCATCACAAAGAATTATCGCACAAAAATATATAACGAAATATTCTCATTTGAATACCCATTATATTACTTTTAGAGAATTCTTTATCGATGCTAACTTTCCTACAGGTAATACCCTTTACTAGGTTTCCAACCTAAGGTCAGAGCAATTTGCTCTGATACCAATCATGATGACCCAAAGATACCACTGCATGTGTAGTACACTATAGTCGTTGACATGACATCCACAGAACACCGTTCTATAAATATCACATCCCTCGGAGTGGTAGAACAGAAACATTGCGGGTCCATATTATAAAAGTACACACATTATTATTATTACAATACCGGAAGTTCAAGACGTCAAAAGATTCAACTTACAAACCAAAATATAAAGTGTTTCAGCAGAATTTAAAAGTAGCAACTCCGACTAGGAGTTGATCTCAGCAGCTTATTCTATAGAGTTCATGCTGCTCGGCTCCGTTGGTTACTACTAACTAGGGATACTTAGTTGGACTCGTTATCATCGACACCATAGCGGATTTCGTAATCCAATCCTTCAACACCTCCGGACAGATCGGGTTCCTCGTAGAACACACCTTCTTGACATTCGGCTGCATACATTGGCACGTCGTCGGGATCCTCAGAGTCTAAGCAAGGGATCAAAGGAAAGAATGAGTAACATCGTTACCCAACAAGTTCATTATATGCAAGGTGGGAAGTTTGATGCTCTAACTACCACCTCGGATTATAAATCCTTGGCACTATGCAATTTTTGTAAATCTTTCTTCAGTGATTGATTTTATTCTGAAAAACTATGACAATCAGCCTTCATAGGTTGACCAGAACTTTCATGGAGTTCCTTTCCTACCGCGTTCATAGCTCCTTCCCGGAACAGGGAGTACCAAGTTACAATTCTTACACTTTGCAGAGGTGCGTTACTTTACCCATGAGAGAACAACTCCTTGTTGCACAACCGGGCGTACTTTCCCGTCCACAATGCCATGATGTGGAGCCTAGTAGTTGGTCCAAGACAATCACTGCCCCCTTTGCGACCCCGCATGCCTCCTTGGTGTACACCATGCCCACATAATGAATTATGGCAATGGTTTGTACAAACCGTTAGGTGCCAGAACTATCGTGGGACGATGAGGGTTCCCACCCGTATGTTGCATATCCTCTACGAATTACCAATTAATATGCACGCTACAAGGATAACAGCCATGACCTGCACATCCGGATTCATGCGAGAGGAAGAAGATACAGCTGACTTCTTCATCCCATTCCAAATCTCATGGCTAACGCGTGATATACGGCGCTAGAATCACTGATGTCAGGGGTTATTAAGTCCCTACTTGATCATCATTGTTGCAAATAGAACCCTAAGTTCTATTGCTCCATTATATCACCACTTAGGATGATATCTATGATTTATTTATTTGTGAAAATACTATTTTCTTTCTTTTATAGCATATATGATAACACACAATTTGCAAATACTTTGATAAAGACTCTTCAAAGGACATAAGCAAGTGATGAACTTGCCTTGTGATAGCAAGGTAGTGAAGTCTGATGCTTGCACTGGATCTTGAGCTTCTATGTCTACAAAAACATCATTATTGCCCAGTAAGGACAATATTTAAAGAAGCAAAATGATTATGCAATAATGTAATGCATCATTTAACTTGATATGCATTCACCCCATTATTATAAAAAGTTGTTTTTAATAATAAAGGATTTATAAATATTACTTTTTAATATTTATAACATATATTGAATTATTTTATTTTATTTGACTTTTATTGATTTAATAATTCTTTTAGGAATTATCAATTAAACATTATTTTTTTTATTAAATATGTATTTAGTATTTTTCAAAAATACTACAATATTAATACATATTGAAACTGAATTTTAATTAATTTTATCACCTTTCAATAATTTTGTAAAATTCCATAAGGAATATATAATTTACAAAATTCCTAATAAGATTTAAATGTCTAAAATTTTATATTTTAATTTATTTGGTTAGTGTGGATTATTGTGAATCCAAAAATATTTTATTTATAATTTTTGGAGTTTTATTTTATTTTCCAGAATTTAATTAAGTCTAGGGGTATTTTGGTCTTTTTCTATTTATTAAAACAGGCCTTAAAAGATTTCCAGGCTGGCTTAATCTTATTGGGCCCTAGTGGCCCATTAGACATAGTCAAAAAAATGACCACCCCAAAGGGTCTGGCCCAACTCAGCCCACTCCACTGCTGCCTCTCTCCCTCGTGCTCATCCTCTCCTCCTCTGACCTTGACCCCGTGGTCGGTGATGTTACCGCCGGCGATTCCTGCCGTGGTGGGCCGTTCTGATCGCCGCCGTGGTGCAACAGGAGGTTGTCGACGACGCCCATCCTTTCTATCCAACTGGATTTAAGTATGGGGCTCTCCTGCGACGGATCGATGTCGTCCCGAACCCTAGGGTTTGGGGTTGGCGTGGATCCTAGTGTTGCCGCTGCCGCCGTGCGTCGTGGTGATGCTCCTCGCCTCTATGTGTGTTCATGGTCGCTGTTGTGGTGCCGTATGGGTTGCAGTGCCCCTCCTAGGGAGCTCCCCGTGCCGCCATGGTCGTCGGCCCCTCTGCTTCCTCTTCTAGTCTTCAGCGAGGACCTACTGTGAGTTCGATTCCTCTCCCCTGGTGCTCTCTGTGCTTGTTGATTCGATGCTAGATGCTGGCAGTGACCTCTCTAGTTACTGTTTTGTCCTGATTAAGATGATTATTCCATTTAGGGTTCTTATCATGTGATTGATCCTATACTGGATGAATTAGATCATGTCTGGATTGTCTGTAAGCATGCTAGATGGTTATTAGCCTGAGGCTTGTTGCTTGAGATGAACTATAATGTTTCTGGTGGCTGATTAGATGCTTTTATGCTTGGATTGCATATGATTCAGATGGTATATTGTCTTTGGAATCCATGCTTGGTAAAGTCAATGACTTGATAACTTTCCACTGTCATTTCTTGGTTTCTGATCATGATTATGGTGTGATGAAATCACTATCTTAGTGTTGTTGGCTTAGAAATTAATATGTGGTTTGAGATCACAATGATCTCAAATAGTACAGATAAGCATTGAAATGTTTTTAGTTATGATTCCTGATAGGAAAATGATTAGTAGATTGATTTGTTGAATCTGTGATGATTGGATGTTTATCCTGATTCATATAGAATTGTTCTTGTGACACCATCTTGGTATGGCACACAAGATTGATTCTTATTCATTGATTGGGTTGGTTTAAGCTTAATACAGGCTTGGCTTCATAAGATAAATAGAAATGTTCTTCTTTGAAATCCCTAAGACCAATGATGTTGGTCTAAGGCTTAGGGTGTTAGGCCTTCTCTAGTTGATTCATATAGATAGTCCTGGTAGTGGTACCAGCTATTGTTTCTTGAATCAAAGCTTGGAGAAAAATGATAGTAAGCTTGATCATTATCTGGATCCAAAGGATTGCCTAGAAATTAGATCTTAGCTATATTTATGCTTGCACTGTAAAATATAACTTGACAACCAGAGCAATGATGTTGTTCTGAGCTCTGGTTGGATCCTTGTACTTTGCTTTTTGCTTTTAGAGTTTAAAATCTCTATGATGGATTCACCCCACTTGGGTGCTTTCTGAGAGTTTGTTCATAAAACAACACATTCTTATGTCTAGATAAGATGATTAGATCATGTGAGGGTTTTATGATGCTCACCACAAAATCTGATGACTGTGGAGTAAGTTGGTGATGATCTTGATCTGGTTTTGCTGGACTCCTGTGCTTGTCCTTGAGCTAGCCTGCTCCTCCTAGCTCCTGGACTTGATCTTGCTGTCCACCTGATCCTTCCCCCCTCCTTATGTCACCATCCTGGTGATGTGATCCGGGCTTTGGTTGGTTTGGTTGCTGGCTTTTGTGCTTGGTTTAGCTGTTGTCTAAGCTGGATGTTCTTGTGTGTGCAGTGAAGAGATGTACTAGTGTGCTTCTCCACGGCTGTGCTGCTGGTTTTGTGAGTTTGGGCTGTGCTGTGGAGCTGACAACACACCACATGCATTTAGTTGTGTGTCCTGCTTGTGTGCTTGCTGTGCACTTGTGGATATGTTCAGAATTTTGAAATTGATTGTTATCTGGTTAATTTTACCTAGCTGGTGAATCTTGTCCCTCTTGGCTATCATTTGACTTCTGGCTTAAAATTATGGAAGATTTATTCTTTCATATTGGTAAAACTTGCCCCTTCTATAATTTCTCAATGATGAACTTGTTTAGTGCACTTTACTGACATGTCTGAGAGAAAAAACAATACTAACCCTAACTTTCCTTTTTCTATATAGTTTATGTTTGTTTTGCAGGTACAGATTTAAAGTGAAGATTTTAGTTTAGGTTTAGTTATAGAACAATCCAATGTAATCTTCTTTATATTTTTGTAATTTTCATTTTATTATTTTTTAATCTTCATTTAATTCTTTTGTAATAAATATTATATTATTATCAAAAAAGAATATTCTTATTATTTATTTATTTGCTTTTGTGAAATGTGTCGATGATTTAAATAAGTTACATTTTTGTAACTTATTTATTAAATGAAAATATGAAATAATTATTCATATTCTTAATTGTTTTCTTTAGATAAAGTTTGACTTAAAATAATTAACTCCTAATTTTAATCAAGATTCAAATCTTATTCCCAATTCATTTGAATTATAATTCAAACACTCAAGTTTAAAAATTCAAATTCATTTTCCAAAACACATAATTCCTCAAAGATCATATCAAAGTCTATAGCAATCATCCTTTAAGACTAAACCTAATCTCAAAGTAAGAAAGAAACCTTGATCACTTAAGGTTTTTACTTGGCGAAAATTTTACCCACATTTTCACAGATGAATGCATGCAACATTCCAAATCCTAAATCTACCCTTCGTTATTTCCTAAATGCTGGGATGTTACAGACTTCCCCCCTTAAATTAAACTTTGTCCCAAAGTTTGTGGAGATGTACCTGAATAGTTTTGGATAGGCTTTTCTTAAATCCTCTTCTTTCTCCCATGTGGCTTCCCTTTCAGGGTGATGTTCGCACTGTATCTTGCAATACTTGATTGCTCTGTTCCTTAATTTTTCCAGTTTTCTTCCAGAATCTTACAAGGCTTTCAATATAGGTCAGGTCTACTTGTAGTTCTATCTCCTGGTGTATGATTGCATCATCTGGAACTTTCAAACATTTACGAAGTTGTGACACATGGAAAACATTATGCACTTGAGCCAATCTTGATGGTAACTCTAAAGCATAAGCTATAGTTTATTTTTGACTCAGTATCTTGAATGGTCCGATGTATCTTGGACTCAATTTTCCTTTAACTCCGAACCTTTTCACCCCTTTCATTGGACTTACTTTCAAATATACCATGTATCCTACTTCTGGATGCTATGATCTTCGACTTTGATCCGCATAACTTTTCTGCCTGCTCTGGGCTATTTTCAGTCTACCCCTGATGTTATCAATGATATCTTGTCTTTCCTTGATATAATATGGTGCAAATTCTTTGCTGCTTCTAGGTTCTTACCAACATATTGGTGATCTACACTTCCTTCCATACAAAACTTGGTATGGGGATGCCTTTAGACTACTCTGATAGCTATTGTTATAATGATTCAACAATAAGTTTAGATCTGAGATCATGGCACTCGGCCCCTAGTGACAAGCATTAAGCACAACAAGTTGCAACAAAGTCAAATAGCACAAGAGATACTATGCACTATGCCCTAACAATCATATTCGATTACATGATAGAACTCATCCAATCCCTACCATCCTGAAGCCTACAGCGAGGGATTACTCACTCATGGATGAGGGAAACATCGGTGGTTGATGGAGATGCGTTGGTTATGACGATGGCGATGATCCTCTCCAAATTCCCCATCCCAGCAGGGTGCCAGAACGGAGTTTCTCGATCCGAATCTTGGTTTCTGGTGGCGGTGGAGCAGAACTCTTTCTGGAAAACTATCGAACCCCCCTTAGTTTTAGGTCGAAAGGCAACTTATAGGCGCAGAGGGAGGCTGAGGAGGTGCCTGGGGAGGCCGCACCCCCTCGAGGCGCGGCCAGTGGTGGGCCCGTGCCTGGGATGGGTCTGGGCCCCCCAGGCCTCCTCTCTGTCCCTTCTTCTGGCTCCGTGGATCTGCTGGTGAAATATAATTTTTGGCATATTTTCCGGGATTATTCCTGATAGTTCATTTTCTGCACAAAAACAAGACACCAAGGTAATTTTGCTGAAAACAGCGTCAGTCTGTGTTAGTTGTATCCAAATCACACAAATTTAGAGAAGAAACAATAGAAAAGTGTTTGAGAAAGTACATACGTTTTGGACGTATCACCAATACAAAGAGAGTATCAAGATTGTAAGAAAAGAGAGGAAAAAGCGCGACCAAGGCAAGTGCACAAATCCGCTGCTTAACCCTCTTTTGGCAAACGAGTTGTGGTCTCTCCTTGCGTTGGCACGACACCGAGCTTAGTCTACGTTAGGACATTTTGTGCTCTTTTTCATAGTCGTGCTAACCTCATTCATCTCCATGTGTGTGTTCTCTCGTGTTTTTGTAGATCATATCCTTTTTGCTTTTGAACTTTGGTTATTTACCACCTAGAATAATAACTTTTTTCTTGGATCATTTCGTTTGGTTTTCCACAATCCTAACCTTCCACTAAAAGCTTTTGAGAGTTGTAGTTTCTTTGTGTGTGAGTTTCTTTGCGATTTCACTTTGCAAGCTCTTAGCTCTCTGGTGTGGCAATTGGTTTGATACAATCTTCAAGATGAGGTAAAAGGCTAACTCTCCATGTATTCTCATCCATATACAATCCTTGTCAGCTTTGCATCATGGACAGGAATGGTGAGTCGTCCTAACCACTGCCACATCAAGAGGGAGACACACAATACATGACAAGGTTGGATCATTGGAAGATCCGAGGAGAATTCAACTACCCTTGTGACGCCCTTGAGTACCGCCAAGACGAACAATTTAGTGAAACACGAGTGGAGTTCAAGAGCATCGACAACCGCTTCGAGGAGGTCCGGGGACAAATGTATGCCATGCAACACAACCTCGGCCATCAAAATGAAGCTCTTCATCGTGCCCTTTCCGCAACGTATGACAAGCTTCAACACCTCATTGATGGGCTAGCAAGGCTGCGATCTCGCACCTCAATCTCATCACGGCAGTCCTCAAGAGAATCACTCTCTTTATGCCATCGCGCTTCAAGGCACAACGACGGACCCGTCCTTCAATCCATGAGCTCCTCTCAAGCGGTACCATCCCCGCGACACGCCGCAACGTTAAGATATGATGGTGACCTCTCTGCAAGACCTCCAAGACGTGAAGCGAACCGTCCACAACCAAGGGCACTCGTGATTCAACAAGAGCAATCTCAAGTGGATCCCCAAGCTTCTCGCCAATGACACATTCCTTCAACAATGAGTGAAGCCTCCAAATTGGACGCACAAGATCGCCGCCGACGTGAAGCACTCAAAGATCCACCAAGGCGTCATCATCGAAATGAACGTCAACAGCGACAACATGATCACCATGACGATCCTCCTCCGCATCATGAAGAAAGGGAGCGGTCAATTGCACATGCGGCGCGCCGTCCTCCTCGCCACATGGCTCAAGACAATGCTCGTTGTCATGATGGCCAAAGGCCGAACCATCCTCGTGAGGACCAAGCGCCTCCTCCTCCTCATCAACCGCGCCAAGAACAAGATCAAGCTCCCCAAGCTCGTCGTGAGGACCAAGTTCCACCACCAAATGAGGTACCACAACAACCGCAAGGACAACACCACAATCACTAAGAAATACGTGAGAGCTCGGATGATGAAGATGGCAACCAACATCATGGCAACGGCCGATACCGAAACCGCAATGAAGAGGAAACTTTTGGCAAGCTCAAATTCACCATGCCCAAGTTCACCGGTTCCAATGAACCCGAAGAATATCTCTCGTGGGAACTCAAGGTTGACAAGATATTCCGCATGCACAACTATAGCAATGAGAAGATGATGGCCATGGCTTCCCTCCAGTTTGATGATTATGCCAACCTTTGGTGGGAACAAATCCAACTCGCTCGTGAAGCAAAACAAGAGCCTCCAATAACCACTTGGCAAGACATGAAGGCTCATATGAGATCCCGCTTTGTTCCTTCGCACTACACGCGTGACCTCTTCAACAAGCTCCAAACGCTTAGTCAAGGGACAAAGACCGTGGAAGAGTACTTCAAGCAAATGGAGCTCAACATGATCCGCGCAAACATTGAAGAGTGTGATGAGCAAACAATGGTATGTTTCATCAATGGCTTGAACCACCCAATCAAGCACATCACCGAGTTCCAAAAGTACAACAACATGGTTGAGCTTGTGCACATAGCAACAAAAGCCGAACATCAAGTGCAAGAGCACATCAAGTATAATAAGCCAAAGACGTACTTCACTTACAAGCAAGCGCCAACCACTACATCAACAACCCCAAATGGAAGCTCATCAAGTACCACCAAGCTTCCCTTCAAGCCAACACTCCCTCAAGGAAAGCTGCCCAAAAGTGGCAAATACACAAAGGATGATCAACCATTCAATGTTGAATGCTACAAGTGTGGAGGTAAAGGACACAAGTAGGCCACATGTGGAAACAATAAAGTTTTATTCATCCACGACAATGGCGATGAAGAATACTTGAGTGAAGATGAGTTTGATGCAAGAGTCAAGGAAGCTTTGGCAAGGCAACATTTGGAAGATGACCAAGAACTAATTGTGTGTGAGCATGACGCAAGTCCATTGCTTATTGTCACAAGGGTATTAACTACTCAAGTCAATGAGAATGAAGACCAAAGATCAAACATCTTTCAAACACGTGCTGGTATCAATGAGAAATCCATCAAAGTTGTCATCGATGGAGGGAGTTGCCACAATCTTGCAATCACGGAATTATATGAGAAGCTCAACCTCACCGTCCATCGACACAAGCACCCCTACCATATACAATGGCTAAGTGACCAAGGGTCCGTCAAGATCAAGCACACCGTCTTGGTAACTTTCTCAATTGGACCATACAAGGACACGGTGGAGTGTGATGTGGTTCCCATGATGGTTTGCCATATGTTGCTAGGTCAGCCTTGGCAATATGACAAGCGTGCTTTGCATGATGGTCACACAAATGCTTATATGTTCAAATGGCTTGACAATACTTGTGTTTTGCAACCAATGACACCTAGCAAAATAATTCCAGACAATGCAAAGGCTTTAGCGAGGGCGCAAAGCACAACACCATCTTGTGAGAAGAGCGGTGAGCGAGAGAACCACCATATAGTGAGTGAGAGCCACAAGCCAAACTCGAGTGGAAAAACTAAGAGTGTTTTTATTGCAACCAAAAGTGAGATGAGAGAAGTGCGTAACAACCCATCCATCTTACACTATGTCCTTATATGCAAGGGACTAGCGCAAGGAACTAATGACTTGACAAATGTTCCTCCTTCTTTGATGACTATTTTGCAGGAATTCCAAGATGTGTTCCCCGAAGAGCTTCCTCATGGACTACCTCCTCTTCGTGGAATCGAGCATCGCATCGACCTCATACCCGGCGCACCCCTTCCAAACCGCACCGCATACCGCACGAACCCGGAAGAGACAAAAGAGATAGAATGACAAATCAACCAACTCGTCGCCAAATGTTTGATCCAAGTAAGAACCAGCCCAAGCGCGTACCCGTGATTCTTGTACCAAAGACGGATGACACGTTGTGGTTATGCATAGACTGCCGTCCAATCAATGCTATCACCGTGCGTTATCGACATCCTATACCGCGTCTTGATGACATGCTTGATGAGTTGTGTGGAGCCACTATATTTTCAAAAATTGATCTCATAGTGGTTACCATCAAATACGCATGGCTGATACGTCAGGAACGTATCTATAATTTTTGATGTTCCATGCTTGTTTAGTATCTACTTTGCTTTGTTTTGTCTTTCTTTGATGTGTTTTTCTATCTTTTCTGGAACTAACCTATTAACAAGTTTCCATAGTGCCAGTTGCCTGTTTTCTTCTGTTTTTGGTTCCAGAAAGGAAGAAAATCAATATTCTCGGAATTGGACGGGACAAAAGTCAAAGTCAATAACTTTTCGTGAGGGACACGAATCCAGAAGGAGAGACGAAGGGGAGCCACAGGGTGGCTGCACCCCAGTGGCACGCCTTTAGGTGTCTGTGCCGCCGCCTCTTCGCCTATAAGAAGCCCCCGATGCAGAAACCCTAAGTACCCGATCAATATTCCACGAAACCTTCTGTAGCCGCTGCCACCGTCGTCCCTAGATCGGGGGGGTCTGAAGTTCTTCCCGGCACCCTGCCAAAGGGGAGATCATCCCGGAGGCCTTCTCTCCGGTATGATGCGTGAGTAGTTCCACCTTAGACTATGGGTCCATGTAGTAGCTAGATGGTTGTATCTCCTCCTTGTGCTTTCTTGTATAGATCTTGTGAGCTCCGTTCATGATCAAGATCTAATCTATTTGTAATCATGCATGTTGTGTTTGCGGGGATCCGATGGATATTGAGATTATTATGTTGTATTGATTAATGGTTTTGTCTTTATGATTCTATCATGTTTGTGTTGTTTGTGATCTTGCATGATCATCGTTGTTCGTGGCTATCTTGGCCAAGTACTTGCTAGTGACTCCAAGTGGGGGTATTTATGCTCGATGTGGGTTCATGCCTCTAGTTTCCAAGGGAAGTGACAGAAATCTCTTAGGTTGTAGATGTGTTGTTGCTACTAGGAAGAAAACAACGGTCTCTTGTTCATGGAATATGTGGACGGTTTACCTTACACACTTTGCTTAAAGAAGTTATCTGTTGCTTGCAACTTAATACTAGAGGGGGTTCGGATGATAACCTGAAGGTGGACTTCTAGTCATAGAGGCAGTTGGACGGAGGTCTATGTATCTTGTTGTATTGCCCAATCGAATCTCATAGGATCTTTCTGCCTAGTATTGCATTGTTATGCCTTGCTCAGTTCCTATCAATTACCCTGCTGTAATTTTTTTACCCTTCATGCCATGTTGTTTATCTAAGGAGAGCACCTCTAGTGAACTATGGACCCTGGTCCAATCTTTACCATTGATACATCTTCCACTGTTACTTGTTTACTTGCTGCAAACAATTACCTTCCACACCGTATGTTTAATCCTTTGTTACAGCAACCGGTGAGATTGACAAGCTCACTGTTAGTTGGGGTGAAGTCTTGAGTTTGTGTTGTGCAGGTCTCCGTGTTGCTAGCAACACCTGTGTGGTGTTTCCTTCCTCCAACTAGTTCGATAACCTCGGTTTCTTACTGAGGGAAAACTTGCTGATGTGCTACTTCACACCTTGCTCTTGGGGTTCCTAACGAAGCGCTCCTACATCCACTCAGCGCTGCATCAAGATTTTCTGGTGCCGTTTCCGGGGAGGCTAAGGACATCTTCACGAGGGGAGTCCTTCACTTCCTCTCTCTTTACTTTGTTTTTAGTTTTCTTTGTTTATTTTGCTTGGTTTTGTTTGCCTCTTTTAAAAAAACCAAAAAAATTAGTTTAGTTTGGATTGCTTTCTTTATTCAAAAACACAAAAAAATTAGTTCCTACTCTAGTTGCCACCTAGCTCTAGCTCACCATGTTGTTCCCCAAGTTCGCCCTGAAGGATCTTGCAATAGGTAGTGGCTCCATAATTGGGAAAGATAATATTGAAGAATTCTTTAACCATGTTAGCAAGCATGAGGATATTGAGGATAAATCTATAGCAGAGCTTGCTCCTAATTATGAGATTGTTGCAGCTTCTTTAGTTCATATGTTGTAGGCTAGGTTTTTTAGCCTTAACCCCTTCATAAAATTCTTGTTCCTAAAACTAAAAGAAGAAAAGAATGCTGAAAAGAGGGAAATCATCCTTGAAACTTTATTAAAAGAATTCCATGATGTTGCTAGGGAAGCCAAAAAGGTTTTTGAGCATTTCAATATGCTAGGCTCAAGTGTAGATGTTGTGGGTATTTCTGATAAAACTAATCCTAGAGAAGAATTTAAGATACCCATACCCTTTAAGCTTGTTGGAATGCATGAAGACTTTGAAAAGAATTTTGATTGGATTGCTCCTGAAAATATTTTTGATGAAAGTAGTAGACCAAAGAGAGATGAGAAGGGATCCTCCAAAACCCATTTGGATGAGATACCTTTCATAGTTGAAGATTTTGCAAGTATTGATGTTAATGCTTTCTCATTTGAAAATACTTGATTATTCTTGCTTCTTGTGCCTAACTTAAAGGCGTTAAAGAAAAGTAATTCTTGGGAGATAACCCAAGAGTTTTCTTGAGTCTTGGAAGTTATTACTTCATTAATAACCTCTCCTTATCCTTTTTTTTTGCTTTTTGTGCCAAGAATGACCTCTAATGAGAGGGAAGTAAGATTTGTGGAGTTGCTGTCCCGAAGCAGATTTCTGTCCTCCACCAAAAAAATTCGTGAGGAGTCTCTGTAACTCAGATTGAGCTCCAAATTTACGAATAAATCCCCCAATATGTTAGATAACTTTCATTAGTTCAACACTTTTTGATTTGAGCAACAGAAGATTTTAGAAAAAATAGTTTTCTACCTGATGGTCTGTTTTGACATATTTCTGCCATTATTTGCATTTGCTTCTTATTGATTCCTTTTTGAGCTGTTCCAAAGCTTTGCCAGAGGTCTAATATCTTTTGAATGCACTAATGTTTCTAATGAAGATTGTGTGAAGTTTTGTATGAAGAAAAAATTTCAGGTGTAGAGAGAGAATGATGTAATGAGATGAAGAATGGACAAAATCTCAAGCTTGGGATGCCACCATGGTGTCACCCCAATAAATATCCAAGAGGTACAAGCGTCAAAGCTTGCGGACGCCCAAGGCATCCCCTTCTTCATCAATAAAAAGCTCAGGTCTATCTAGACACTTCGTTTTTTATTGTTTCATGCACTGTTCTGTTGTTCTTGGAGCTTCTTAGTTTTCGTTTGCTAGGCTTAGGTTGTTTAGTTTGCTTGAATAATGTAGTTTGGACCCCCATTCTTGCTGTGTTGTTTTGTAAATAAGTTTCTTGGTGTTGGAAAGGAGTAGGAAGTTATTGCTTGTAAGTGCAAGAGGAGCTTGCATTGACTGTGACTTAGACTTTAGCATGACATGCTAGGTGTTGTTTTGACTTTATGCTTAGTGATTATTGCTGTAGCATGTCTTGTTCCAAACAATTGGGATTGCTTAGTGTGCCTTGAAGAAATTATGCATTGTTTTAGCATGCAAAAGCATAGTATTGTGGTATTCTCCTTTGATGCTTTGTTTGGGTTGACTTGGCACATGCTCACACCATGTTGTGCCTATGACAAGTCACCATAGACTCTATGATCATTTAGTCCTTGACTTGTAGTACCACTCTATGCTTTGATTAGTAATGCTTTGTTGCTCTGCGTGATTATGGCCATTATGCTCTCTTAGTTGGTTGCTCCCAGTCTTTTGCTAGCCTCCACTTGTATGAGTAAGCTCTACTCATGCTTCCAACTCCCAAGAAACCAAGTTTTTTCCAAAGTGTCCACTATAAACTCCTATGCATGGTGTGTTACACCATTCCAAGTATATTCTTGTTTTTAGCTATCTTCCAATTAAAAACTATTTTGTTATGTGAAAACTTAGTGAAAAGCCCTCACAAACTTGATGGCACACTTTATATTCTTTTCCCCTAATAAACTTGAACCATTGTGTCGTCTATGTTGTATATGCTTGCACTTATACGTTGGAATTAGCAGAACCATGCTGTCATGGGGAATGTTTTCAACATTGCACTTGTACTTTGTACTCAGTTGTTTTCATGCTCTTTTGTCTATGGATGTCACCGGTGTGAAATAAAGAGGGAGCTTGTAAGTCCATGGAGTAAGTATTCTCTGTTAGAGAAACTCCTGGGCCGCTAGCCTAAGCCATGCCTAATCATGGTGGAAACTTGCAGCATCACCATAGTGAGCTATCTATGAAGCATCCTCAATAAAAAGCTATGCATATAGTAAATTAAAAGATTGCTGAGATGCTCATTGTCTGCTTGCCTTGTCATTTTGGTTATGGGATAGCTCCTGTACCATGTGCAAGGGGTGCCCCGTTGGCGGTTCTCTATGATATGCAAATACTTACAATGACAAGAACTTACAGGTGACTGAAGTTGAGTAGCACGAGGTGTGGCCCTCGTATTCAAGGGACTTGAGATTTCCAACTTATACTTTATCAAGCATATACTCCATAGTTAGTTCACTTTAACGTTAATCACTTCAAGATGCTTATGATAGGGGCAATGAGAGCTGAAAGCTAACAAGTACCATAATTTTTGGAAGCTATTTTTGAAACTTGAAATCCCTGCTTCCTTTATAAAAGGCCTTTCTTCCACTATTATTGAGTCTTCACCTTCTACCTTTAGGCACCATTAAGAGAGCATAGTTGTCATTATGTGTGTAGTGTCCCAAAGCTTATTGATTGATGCATATTGTGTTATTACTTTTTCTTGTGCTATTTGTTTCTAGTCACCCTTGTGAACTTTGAAGGTGTCCTATGCATCTATATTTCTACTCTATGAGGGACAAGATGATTGCCACTATGCCATGTTTTCTGTATTTGAAACAAACAAACGTTTTTCAATGCATATTATTCATGATGTTTGTTTGTAGCCTTTCATGTTGCATGCATAGTTACTATGTCCTGTTGTTAGAACTCCATCTTTCCTGCACATGTCTAGAGTTCTTGGATCCCAGCTTTCAATGCTTGCAAATGGTTTGATTTTTATTGTGAAGGTGCATGTCACCTCAAAAATTATTCTTTTATCACTTACCTACTTGAGGATTAGTAGGAGTTAAGCTTGGGGATGCTTGATACGTCGGAAACGTATCTATAATTTTTTATGTTCCATGCCTGTTTAGTATCTACTTTGCTTTGCTTTGTCTTTCATTGAGGTGTTTTTATATCTTTTCTGGAACTAACCTATTAACAAGTTGCCACAGTGCCAGTTGCCTGTTTTCTTCTATTTTTGGTTCCAGAAAGGCAGAAAATCAATATTCTCGGAATTGGCCGGGACAAAAGCCAAAGTCAATAACTTTCCGTGAGGGACACGAATCCAGAAGGAGAGACGGATGGGAGCCACGGGGTGGCCGCATCCCCCCAGGCGCGGGGTGGCCCGGCCTATGCCTGGGCAGGGTGTGGGCCCCCCGGGCGCCCCTGCCTCACCTCTTCGCCTATAAGAAGCCTCTGATGCAGAAACACTAAGTACCCGATCAATATTCCATGAAACCTTCTGTAGCCGCCGCCACCATCGTCCCTAGATCAGGGGGATCTGAAGTTCTTCCCGTCACCCTACCAGAGGGGAGATCATCCCGAAGGCCTTCTCTCCGGTATGATGCGTGAGTAGTTCCACATTGGACTATGGGTCCATGTAGTAGCTAGATGGTTGTATCTCCTCCTTGTGCTTTCATGTATAGATATTGTGAGATCCGTTCATGATCAAGATCTAATCTATTTGTAATCATGAATGTTGTGTTTGTGGGGATCCGATGGATATTGATATTATTATGTTGGATTGATTAATAGTTTTGTCTTTATGATTCTATCATGTCTGTGTTGTTTGTGATCTTGCATGCTCTCTGTTGTTAGTGGCTATCTTGGCCAAGTAGTTGCTAGTGACTCCAAGAGGGGGTATTTATGCTCGATAGTGGGTTCATGCCTCTAGTTTCCAAGGGAAGTGACAGAAATCTCTTCGGTTGTAGATGTGTTGTTGCTACTAGGGAGAAAACAACGGTCTCTTGTTCATGGAACATGTGGACTGTTTACCTTACACACTTTGCTTAAAGCAGTTGTATGTTGCTTGCAACTTAATACTGGAGGGGGTTCGGATGATAACCTGAAGGTGGACTTCTAGTCATAGATGCAGTTGGATGGCGGTTTATGTATTTTGTTGTATTTCTCAATCGAATCTCGTAGGATCTTTCTGACTAGTATTGCATTGTTATGCCTTGCTCAGTTCCTATCAATTGTCCTGCTGTAAATTTTTTACCCTTCATGCCATGTTGTTTATCTAAGGAGAGAACCTCTAGTGAACTATGGATCTCAGTCCAATCTTTACCATTGATACATCTTCCATTGTTACTTGTTTACTTGCTGCAAATCATTACCTTCCACACCATATGTTTAATCCTTTGTTACAGCAACCGGTGAGATTGATGATACGCCCTGAAGGGTTTCGCAGGATCGTAAATCAAAAAATTTCTACGGATGCGAACAAGAAAGCCAAGATCTAATCCAGGAGATGCAACGAACAAGAGAGATTGATGAGATCTTCATACCCTTGAAGAAATCGCACAGCGGAAACGTTCAACAGAACATGGTTGACGTAGTCGTACTCGCCGTCTCCTCCTCGCGATCCGATCCGATCCTACGCTGCAAGTGGTGGCGCCTCCGAGAGATGCACACTTACGGTGCAGCGACGTCTCCTGCTTCCTTGGTCCAACAAGTTTGGTGAAGAGATAGATTGGATCTGCAGCACGACGGCGTGGTGCTTATGGTGGAGAGTTTCTGCGGCAGGGCTTCGCCTACGCGCAGTCGGGAGAGAGAGAAGGAAGGGCAGCAGTTGGCAGCTAGGGTTGGAGGAGTGGGGGGAGGCTGCGCCCCTGCCCTCCTTATATAGGGGGCTGGCTGGCCCCCCTTGACCCCTCCTCCAAGCCCTAGGGTGGCGGCCCAAGGGTTGGAGTGGGGGGCAAGTCATCCCCCCCTCTAGAAGGTTTCCCTAGGGTTTCCCCTAGGGCTGGCCGGCTGGGCCTTAGGGGCCTTGTGCCCCTGGCCCAAAGTGGCCAGGGCACTTCCCCTTAGGCCCACGCAGGCCTCCGACAAGTGGGCCCATGTTGGTCCCACTCCGGAAGCTTCTAGAACCTTTCGGTACAATACCGATAAACTCCGAAACGATTCCGAAATCCAAAAACTACTTTCTTTTATATGAATCTTATTCTCCGGACCATTCCGGAACCTCTTGTGATGTCCTGGATCTCATCCGAGACTCCGAACAAAAACTCATAAACCAATTATCCATTCTATCCTAGCGTCGATGCACGTTAAGTGTGTGACCCTACGGGTTCGAGAATATGCAGACATGATCTTCTATCAATAATCAACAGCGGGATCTGGAAACCCATATTGACTCCCACATATTCATCGATGATCATATCAGATGAACCACGATGCCAGGATTCAATTAATCCCATATATGTATTCCCTTCATCACACGATATTTTACTTGCCCGAGATTCGATCGTTGGTATCGGCATACCTAGTTCAATCTCATTCACAGCAAGTACTTTACTCGTTCCGTAATCCGATATCACTTTGTGATTAACTCCATAACCACGTGCTTGCAAGCGGTGTTGATATCAATTACCGAGTGGGCCCGAAGTATATCTCTCCGACTCGGGAGGGACAAATTCCATCTCGATACATACAACCCAACAAGTACTTTCCGATCACCTGAGAGACACCTTTATGATCACCCTCACATAGGATGATGTTTGATGACCTCAAAGCTTTCTTCCGATACCAGGGAGTTTTATTATCTCATGGTCTAAGGAATACAATACTTGACATAGGAAAAGCTTCGCAAAGATGAACACGATGACACGATCTAATTGCTTTGCTTAATTTGGGTATGTCCATCATATCATTCTCCTAATGACATGATCTCATTATTAATCGACAACTCATGTCTATGGTTAGGAAACCTTAACCATCATTAATCAATGAGCTAGTCCATAGAGGCATACTAGGGACACGGTGTTGTTCATAAACCACACCAGTATCAAAGTTTCCGCTTAATACAATTCTAGCATGGAATATAAACTTTATCATGAACAAGAATTATAATAATAACATCTTTATTATTGCCTCTAGGGCATAATTCCAACAGTCTCCCACTTGCACTAGAGTCAATAATCTAGTTTACATCTGGCAACAATCCAACACCCATGGCATTAAGGTGCTGATCATGTTTTGATCATGGAAGAGGTTTAGTCAATGGATCTGCGACATTCAGATCCGTATGTACTTTGCTAATCTTCAGATCTCCATCTGCTATACAATCTCGAATTATATGAAAACGGCGGTTGATGTGCTTGGTCTTTGGATGATATCTTGGTTCCTTAGCCAGTGCTATGGCGCTAGTGTTGTCGCACAATATATCCAGTGGGTCCAAGGCACTTGGAACCACACCAAGCTCAGTGATGAAGTTCCTGATCCAAACTCCTTCACTTGACGCTTCTGAAGCAGCCATGTATTCCGCTTCTGTTGTAGATCCCGCAATCACGCTTTGCTTGCAGCTTCTCCAGCTCACAGCTCCACCATTCAAAATATAAATGTATCCTGTCTGAGATTTAGAATCATCCAGGTCGGTGTCAAAACTAGCATCGACATAACCTTTTACGACGAGCTGCTCATCACCTCCGAAGACCAAGAACATTTCTTTAGTCCTATTTAAATAATTTAGGATGTTCTTTACGGCTGTCCAATGTTCCACTCCTGGATCACTTTGGTATCTGCTCGTCAAACTAAGAGCATTGGACACATCCGGTCTAGTACATAGCATGGCATACATGATAGAACCTATGGACGAGGCATATGGCACTTTGCTCATAGTATCTCTATCTTTTACCATAGCTGGACACTGAGCCTTGCTCAATATCTTACCTAACAACATGGGCAATGAACCTTTCTTTGCTTTGCCCATTCTGAACCTTTTCAGAACTTTGTCTAGATATGTACTTTGGCTTAAAGCTATTAGGCGTCTTTGTCTATCTCTATAGATTTTGATGCCTAATATATAAGCAGCTTCTCCTAGGTCTTTCATTGAAAAACATTTATTCAAATAACTCTTCACATTGTTAAGCATACCAATGTCATTTCCAATAATCAATATGTCATCCACATATAGTACTAAAAATGTCACCGAGCTCCCACTCACTTTCTTGTAGATACAAGCTTCGTAGAAATTTGGAACAAATCCAAACTCTTGATCACTTGATCAAAATGAAGGTTCCAACTACAAGATGCTTGCTTCAGTCCATAAATGGAACGCTGAAGTTTGCGCACCTTATTAGCATCCTTAGGATCGACAAAACCTTTGGGTTGCATCATATACAACTCTTCATCAATGTTGCCATTGAGGAACGCAGTCTTGACATCCATCTGTCATATTTCATAATCATGAAATGCAGCAATTGCTAATAAAATCCGAATGGACTTAAACATCGCTACGGGAGAGAAAGTCTCATCGTAGTCAACACCTTGAACTTGTCGAAACCCTTTTGCGACAAGCCGAGCTTTATAGACAGTAACATTACCATCCGCGTCCATTTTCTTCTTGAAAATCCATTTGCACTCAACGGCCTTACGGTCGCTAGGAGGGTCCACCAAATTCCATACTTGGTTTTCGCTCATGGATCCCAATTCGGATTTCATGGCCTCTAGCCATTTCTCAGAGTCTGGGCTCATCATTGCTTCCTCATAATTTGCAGGTTCACTGTTGTCTAACAACAAGACGGTTGAGACAGGGTTGCCGTACCATTCAGGAGTGGCACGTGACCTTGTCGACCTGCGAAGTTCAGTAGTAGCATCGTTCGAAGTTTCATGATCCTCGTCATTAGCTTCCTCTCGTGTTGGTGCAGACAGCACTGGAACAATTTCAGGTGCTGCGCTACTCTCCAATTCGAGATAAGGTTCAATAACCTTGTCTAGCTCTACCTTCCTCCCACTCACTTCTTTCGAGATAAACTCCTTCTCAAGAAAGGATCCGTTCTTTGCAACAAACACTTTGCCTTCGGAACTGTGGTAGAAGGTATACCCAATCGTTTCCTTAGGGTATCCTATGAAGACGCATTTCTCCGCTTTGGGTTCGAGCTTGTCCGGCATCAACTTCTTGACGTAAGCTTCGCATCCCCAAACTTTAAGAAACGACAACTTAGGTTTAGCACCAAACCATAGTTCATACGGTGTCGTCTCAACGGATTTAGATGCTGCCCTATTTAAAGTGAATGCAGCGGTTTCTAATGCATAACCCCAAAATGACAACGACAAATCTGTAAGAGACATCATCGATCGCACCATATCTAATAGAGTTCGATTCTGACGTTCAGACACACCATTGCGCTGTGGTGTTCCGGGTGGCGTGAGTTGCGAAACGATTCTGCTTGCTTTAAGATGCGTGAGAAAATCATAACTCAAATATTCACCTCCACGATCGGATCATAGAAATTTAATTTTCCTGTTATGATGGTTTTCCACTTCGTTCTGAAATTCTTTGAACTTTTCAAACATTTCAGATTTATATTTCATTAAATAGATATACCCATATCTACTTAAATCATCAGTAAAAGTGAGAAAATAGCGATATCCACCACGCGTCGAAACACTCATTAGTCTGCATACATCGGTATGTATGATTTCCAATAAGTCCGTTGCCCGGTCCATTATTCCGGAGAACGGGGTTTTGATCATCTTGCCCATGAGGCACGGCTCGCACGTGTCAAATGATTCAAAATCAAGAGACTCCAAAAGTCCATCAGAATGGAGTTTCTTCATGCGTTTTACACCAATATGACCTAGACGGCAGTGCCACAAATAAGTTGGATTATCACTATCTACTTTGCATCTATTAGCCTCAATGTTATGGATGTGCGTTTCATTGCTTTCGAGATTCAGAAGAAATAAACCATTCACAACAGGTGCATGACCATAAAAGATGTTATTCATATAAATAGAATAGCCATTATTCTCCAATTTAAATGAATAACCGTCTTACAATAAACACGATCCAGATATAATGTTCATGCTCAACGCAGGCACATAATAACACTTCTTAAGGTTTAAAACTAATCACGAAGGTAAAACTAAGGAGAGCGTGCCGACGGCCATTACATAAACTTTTGATCCATTGCCAACGCGCATCGTCACCTCATCCCTTGCTAGCCGTCGTCTATTCCGTAGCTCCTGTTTCGAGTTACAAATATTAGCAACTGAACCAGTATCATATACCCAGGCACTACAACGAGCGCTAGTAAGGTAAACATAAATAACATGTATATCAAATATACCTTTAATGGTGCCAGCCTTCTTGTCTGCTAAGTACTTCGGACAGTTACGCTTCTAGTGACCCTTGTCCTTGCAATAGAAGCACTCAGTGTCCGGCTTAGGTCCAGACTTGAGCTTCTTCTCAGCAGGGGCAACGCGCTTGCTGTTGCCTTTCTTGAAGGATTTCTTTGCACCCTTAGCTTTCTTAAAGCTAGGGGTCTTGTTGACCATCAACACATGATTATCTTTCTTGATATCCACCTTCGCAGCTTTCAGCTTAGCGAAGAGCTCAGTGATCGTATCAGTGGAACCAATTTGATTGTGAGTAACTACAAAACCTTTGTAGCTAGGAGGGAGTGATTGCAGAACTCTGTCAATCTTGAGCTCTTCTGGAATGTTGCAGTCCAGTTGCTCAAGAAGTTGAATGTAGGACGACATCTTAATGGCGGGCTCACTATCGGAACTCCCTTTCTCCATCTTGCAGTTAAAGAACTTCTTAGAGATCTCATCTCTCTCAGAACGGGCCTGAGTCTGAAACATGGTTTTTAGTTCCTCAAGTATCTCAAAGGGCCCGTCGAACTCCTCAAAACAATTTTGAAGTTCCGGTTCCATAGCAAACAACATGGTACTCTTAATCACTCCATAATTATCTCTGTGTGACTGATAAACAGCTTTTTCATCAGCCAGCGCATTAGTAGTAGGGGCGTCACCTAGCGCTTTCTCAAGTACATAGTCCTTTTGTCCGCCAGCAAGAATGATTCTCAGATTGCGGAACCAGTTGGTGAAGTTAGACCCATTGTTCTTAAGCTTTTCTTTCTCAGCAAAAACGTTGAAGTTGGACTTAGCCATTTGATCTACAAAATTTTCAAATACAATTTAGACTATGTTCATGATAACTAGTTCAACTTAATCAAATTACTAGATGAACTCCCACTAAATTCAACATCCCTCAAGTTGTTTAGTGAACACGATCCAAATTCACCACACCTAATCCGATCTTCATGAGAAGAGATGTGGTTTCAATGGTGGACAACAAAGTGTCGATCATATCATTCATATGACTCATGTTTAACCTTTCGGTTCGTGTGTTCCGAGGCCATGTCTGTACTGTAAGTTTCCCAACCTTTAATAAGGTAGAGATCCCTGTGTTTACAATGCTAGTCCCTGGATCAATAGCTAGCATCCACAGTTAATATGTAATATCAAGAAACAAAGGTCATAATACAATTTTATAACTAGGAATAAAATAATGTGTTACATCTTACATAGCTCATTTGGCTATTTCATTACAATGCAGCAGAATATAACAATAGCATGGGGTCCTTCATCTTCAAAGTGCCACAGGCAGTCATGTTGGTTGTAGACTTGTAATCCTAATCAATAAACTTCACTAACATCAATCAAACCTGCAACATAATAAGTTACAGCCACAAAGGTCAATACATTTGAATTGTATTGGCAAGTGATACTATGGTAGTATAGTGGAGTCTATCATCTATATGCATTTGGCTAAGTGGAGCTTAGGCTTGCTTTGCTCAAAATAGTTTTTCCTTATCATTTGAAAACACTAAGTTTTTGCTTGACAAAATCACCCAAGGCATCTCCCAATAGAAATTGGTGATCCTTTAACCCTTGTTCAACCACAAGTTTTTAACTTAGAAATTTGGATGAGGAGATTCTTGATAGCTTCCATGTCTTGATGCTCAAATTGTCCTTTAACAGGGACATGGCTAAGTACTTAGATTTTACACTCTGAAGAGGTGGTGCACTTTTCCCACAAGACTTTGTTTCACCAAGACAAGATCTTTCAGAAGCCTTTCGTTAGACCATAATGGACGCGATCCAACCTATCAATCCCCTACCACCAACTGTCCATTTAGCTAAGTTATTGCAACCTATATGATCCAGGCAGAGCCCATAATGCCAAGTGGCTGCACTTGAAGCTTCTCAACATTTGACATCTCAAATCTCTTTGTTCCTGGGTGGCCATCCACAAGTGAGATACACAAGGTAAACCATAGAAATGGGCCTTGTGTAACCACTCAACACAAACCATTCCTTCCATTCCACCCAGGTGATTCATTCACTTAGTTGTTTTATTAAACAAAACACAAGTCCTTGACTTAGAAACATTCCATAGTATGAATATATTCCACCCTTGTTTTCTACTAGCTAAGCTAAGCATGATAGTAGTAGGTATCTTAACTTAGGAAAAAAATTCTACTAAGGCTTCATCTACTAGGATTTCCCATGGAATAGTTTACACTTAGCAAAAATTCCATGCAAGTCCTACTTTAGAAATATCACTAATGCATAGTGAAAATATTGGGACAAAAGTATGAAGCATCACTTGCCTTTTTGGTAGAGAATATAATTTCACTCCTTGATCTTGCAATACTCAAACTCTTCAAATCACTACAATTCAATCAAGCAAGCAATATTTCAATCTACCATTCAAGCAACAACACATAAAATAATAGAAGCAAAACAATGCATGCAAGCATGCCAAAGATTGTTTTATTTGGAAAAGTGGTTTCTAATAGGTTATAGACATTCTAAAACACCTATTGGTCATTTTATAAAAGTGGCAAAACCATTTGTAAAAGGTTTTACTTATAAATCATTTTTAAACCAAATCAATATTTTATGTGGTTAGAATTGCTTTTAGCAAAGCAATAAATTTTGTAGGGTTCACAAAATATGTTTTCAAAACATAAATCTTTGTGTTTAGGGTCAGAGAGTTTAAATCAAAACATTTCCCAAAGATTTTCCTTCAAAAATTATTTTTAACATATAAACAACATTTTTACTTGACTAGAAATGGTCTAAAATAATGATTTATTCTTTTGCTTCACATAATATGTCTTTGAAACCACAAATTGATTTCTATGGCTAGTAGGTTCAAAACAAACCATTTTCCAAAGATTTTATCACAAAAATAATTTTAGAACAATTTTTTATAACCAAAATATGTCTACACAAGTTTCTGCAAAAAACAACCAATTTAACAGAAGCAATTTACTAAACAAAGTGCATGCTTGGATAGGATTTGTCTTGCTGATTCCATTGATATAAAGTTTGCAAAATTTGGACGTGTGGTTTGAAAGTTATGAATTTACAAAATTGAACATCTAATAGAAATGTTTCTGTTTTTAAAACATAGTCTGAGCCACGTGGCTGATTTCTATTCGCCCATACCGGTTCGGTTGGATCGACCTCTCTGGTGCGTTGGATTTTAAACAGATCGTGTGGGGCAGGGACACTCGTACCCCTTCGATTATGAATCTGTCATGGCGCTTGGATCTGAATCCTACGGTGCACAGCACACTTACCATCGAGTGGCGACGCTGGCGGCGGCAGGTGGCGGCGCGCGCTCTGGCTACGGAGGAGTCGGCGATATAGGAAGCAAAAGGGGTAGAGGAAAGTCTCACCGGGTTCGCAGCTTGCTGCTGATGCTCAAGGTGCTTGCCGTTTGTCGAGGGGCGCACGGTGGTGACGGGGATTGCTCACCGGAGGTCTGCCTGGCGTCGGGCTCATCTGCTCAACGACGGAGGCGATGATGGAGGGCACCCTAGGACAAAGGGCATGGCGATCATTAGAGTGTCCACAGGGGAGAGAGGGGCGGTCGGGTTTACCGGGGAGACGTCGCCGAAGTTGGAGACAGACGGCGGTGCTGCTCTAGGAAGACGTTGTCGACGACACGGTGCTCGCGCGGACGAATGGAAAGCACAGGGAGATGCGCCAGGGTCTATGGAACATGCGTGTGTGGTCGAGGGGGCGAGGGGCGACGTGGAGCTGCCGGAATTGATGTCGGAGTCTGTCGGAGGCTGCGGCGGTGCAAACGAAAATAGGGACAGCCTGGGGGCGCTCTTGTAGCGGTTTCTGAGGGGAAAGGGGGGAGAGGGAGGTGTTTTAACGAGCCTGGCCACGGCGAGGTTAGAGCGAGGCATTGACGTGTATTGATGCGAATTAAAACTAGCAGAAATGGCCGACAAAGGGGGCGTGGTCGTCGCGGGTGAGGAAGAGGAATCTGGTAGGTGGGGCTCAGCGTCAGTGAGAGAGAGAGGGAGAGTGGGGCCTGGTTGTCATTCACTGCGCGGGTCGTTTCGTGAGTGAGAGAAAAACGCTTCGGGGGAGAGAGGAGAGAGGTGGGCTGCTGGGCCAGATGGGCTTAGCTGGGCGGGGCTGCTCCTTTTCATTTTTTTGTACTGATTGTTTTTCCTTTTCTATTTCTAATATTCTGTTTTGATTTTGATTAATCATTTCAAACAACAATTTGATTTCAAACTTATCTCAAACTTTGTGTGTAATCAAATACTGATTAATAATACATTCTGAAGTCATATTTAGAATAATTCATTTATTCTTTTTAGGGTCTTTTAATTATTTAAAATAGGCCCCTGCAATTATTCAAATAAGATTTAATAATGTTTTTCAAATTCCATTTGAAATCTAATTCCTTCCAAATATTTTCAGTAGTTTTTATTTGTTTATTTGGGTGTCAAATACTTATCCTTGAATTATTTGGAATGTTTTTAATATGATTTATTAATCATTTAAAATTGGGTATTTGTCTTTATTCCAATGAAATTAAATATAGTTTTAATTCCATAAATTTTATTTGGAAGATTTCTTTGATCTTATTTAAGTTAATTAAATAACTTTTATTCCACTTGGGTAAATTCCAAATATTATTTTCCCAGAATTTAATTAATCATTTCTAATAGGGATTTGTCTTTAATCAAAATAGAATTTGGTTAATGCCATTTTATTTTATTTGAAAATCCTTTATCCATTATTTTATTTGGATTTGGATTATATTTATTCCATTTGCTTATGGATTAGGTCAAGTTTTAATTTGGACTTTAAATATTCCTCATTTAATGTTTCTATCTTTATCTTATAAAATCCATATCTTTTTATTTATAGATCCAAACTTGGTGATTCCAATTTGTATATTTTTATTTAATATTTATTTATCCCTTTAAATCCCTTTAGGATTATTTGCTCACCATTTGGTATGGATTTTTAGATAGGTGCTTTATTAGCTTTGGGAATTCAATTTCCTTATCTTATTAAATTCATAAGATTTTATCTATGGCTCCAAATTAAGCGAAACCAATTTCTATGGTTTTTGTAATATTTCTATTTGTCCTTCTTGATCATTTTGAAATGTTTGTTTGACAAATTTTTATATGGATCAAATCCATAGGCTTGGAGATAACTTGGAAATGTTTTTCTTCCATTAGGGTTTTAGGGTTTTGGTTTATTCCCCAAGTGTTTAAATCTCAAGATGCATTTTATGAAGAATGCATTCCATGATTTGAAAGTTGGATTCAATTATTAACAAAAGTTTGTTCAAGATGGGATTTTAAGTTTCCATTTAGAAACAAAAGTTTCTTTTCACCCTAAATTTCAACAATTATTTATTTTGTTTATTTATTTTTCACATTACAAGATTTGGAAAATCTTGGGATGTGACAATTTACCCTTAAAATAAATCTCGTCCCGAGATTTGGGGAGGCTAGGGGTTACAAGTTGGCTCAAAGCAACTAGGGTACTACCACCCTTAAAAAAAATTCCAACTAGATTACTTCTTGGCTTGCTTGGGGTTTTGATGAAGCTTCTCTGGACACTTGTCTGCATAATGGCCTAGCTCTTTGCATTTGAAACACATCACTTGGCTATTATCCTTCTTCTTCTTTGGTATCATTTCCTATTGTTTATTTCCTTGGTTCTTCTTCTTTTCTGGGCAATCACTGGCATAGTGTCCCATTTCTTTGCAATTATAACATTGCAATTGGCTTATGTCCTTCTTCTTCTTTTTCGGCCTCTCCATAGCTAGGAGTTCTTCTAGTTCATGCTCTTCATAATTCACCACAAAGGTGGGAAATCCGTCTCTCTTCTTGGGGCAATTACTAGAGATATGACCTTCTTCTCCACAAGAGTAGCAACACTTTGGGGTCACTTTAGATTTGGCCTTATGATCCATAGTTTTGACTTTGCCTTCATCCTTCTTGGTAGAAGTTGTTCCTTCATGAGGGTTTACAAACTATTGATGCACTCCACCTTGTTTCCTTTGTTGAACTATGGAATAGATGGGGCATTGGATAGGGACATGATTATTTCCTTCACATAGGAAACAAGTAGCTTGAGATGTGGGGCATTGATTAGTTGGATGTTTCTATTTACAATTGGGGCATTGATCTTCATGCTCTTTGGAAGCGTGATCCTTGTCTCCACAAATATTGCAAGCTTGGGTTCCTTATAGAATATCATCCTTGACATCCTTGTTGTCACAAACTCCTTGAAAAGTGTTGTCTCCCATGTTGATCATGTGAGTGGTCATCCCTTGTAATAATTTGGATTGATTTTCCAGAAACGTTTGTAAGGTTGGGTCTAACTCATTGTTGTTGGCTAAAAACTAAGTTGTCATCTGATTCAAATGGGTTTGGTTTACTAGTAGTTGTTCTCTCATGAGCATCTCTTGGTTGTTGTTGTCACCATTCTTGATGTTTGAGTTTCTTGGAGTAGTCATCTGTTTGGGTTGGATTGGGATTAGAATAGGCAAGATATTTCTAATGGAATAATTCTAATCACACACAACTCAATTCACACAAGCAATGTGCAAGCAATCACAAACAATCATTCCACTCTAAACAGCAAGTTTCAAGCACATTTATAGGCAACAAAATATTTTTGTTACACCACATAAGTTGGTGTGTTTGATTTAATATTAATATGGTGGTCCAACTATATGGTTCACTTGAGAGTATTCCATTCTTCTTGGTTGGTTCTTATTGAACAATATCCTTGTATCCTTGGAGAATTCCTTGCATCTTGGTCACAAAACTCCAAAGGTGATGAAGGTTCCTAAGTTGTGTTTCCTTAGTCTTCAATTCTTGAGTAACATTTCTTGTCTCACTTGTAGTCCTTAGTGATATCCAAAGTTGAAGTCCTTGTTGGGAATAAGGTTGAAATCACTTGAGTTGGTGAAGTCCTTTGTTCATGTTGAAGTCTTTTCTCATGGTTGAGGTTTTATCCATCAAGTTGAAATAGAAGAGATGTAGAGTCAAAACCCAAAAATGTTTGAGGAAAGAGTATACAAGATTGTTCGTAAATAAGTTTTTGGAACAAATACAACTCCTATTTTTCTAAGGGGTTTTGCCCAATCCCAGGGTTACAATCCTACAGGCAACACAGTGCTCTGATACCATCTGTAAGGTTCCCAACCTTTAATAAGGTAGAGATCCATGTGTTTACAATGCTAGTCCCTGGATCAATAGCTAGCATCCACGGTTAAGATGTAATATCAAGAAATAAAGGTCATAATACAACTTTATAACTAGGAATAAAATAATTTGTTACATCTTACATAGCTCATTTGGCTATTTCATTACAATGCAGCAGAATATAACAATAGCATGGGGTCCTTCATCTTCAAAGTGCCATAGGCAGTCATGTTGGTTGTAGACTTGTAATCCTAATCAATAAACTTCACTAACATCAATCAAACCTGCAACATAATAAGTTACAGCCACAAAGGTCAATACATTTGAATTGTATTGGCAAGTGATGCTATGGTAGTATAGTAGAGTCTATCATCTATATGCATTTGGCTAAGTGGAGCTTAGGCTTGCTTTGCTCAAAATAGTTTTTCCTTATCATTTGAAAACACTAAGTTTTTGCTTGACAAAATCACCCAAGGCATCTCCCAATAGAAATTGGTGATCCTTTAACCCTTGTTCAACCACAAGTGTTTAACTTAGAAATTTGGATGAGGAGATTCTTGATAGCTTCCATGTCTTGATACTCAAATTGTCCTTTAACAGGGACATGGCTAAGTACTTAGATTTTACACTCTGAAGAGGTGGTGCACTTTTCCCACAAGACTTTGTTTCACCAAGACAAGATCTTTCAGAAGCCTTCTCTTAGACCATAATGGACGCGCTCCAACCTATCAATCCCCTACCACCAATTGTCCATTTGGCTAAGTTATTGCAACCTATATGATCCAGGCAGAGCCCATAATGCCAAGTGGCTGCACTTGAAGCTTCTCAACATTTGACATCTCAAATCTCTTTGTTCCTGGGTGGCCATCCACAAGTGAGATACACAAGATAAACCATAGAAATGGGCCTTGTGTAACCACTCAACTCAAACCATTCCTTCCATTCCACCCAGGTGATTCATTCACTTAGTTTTTTTATTAAACAAAACACAAGTCCTTGACTTAGAAACATTCCATAGTATGAATATATTCCACCCTTGTTTTCTACTAGCTAAGCTAAGCATGATAGTAGTAGGAATCTTAACTTAGGAAAAAAATTCTACTAAGGCTTCATCTACTAGGATTTCCCATGGCATAGTTTACACTTAGCAAAAATTCCATGCAAGTCCTACTTTAGAAATATCACTAATGCATAGTGAAAATATTGGGACAAAAGTATGAAGCATCCTTGCCTTTTTGGTAGAGAATATAATTTCACTCCTTGATCTTGCAATACTCACACTCTTCAAATCACAACAATTCAATCAAGCAAGCAATATTTCAATCTACCATTCAAGCAACAACACATAAAATAATAGAAGCAAAACAATGCATGCAAGCATGCCAAAGATTGTTTTATTTGGAAAAGTGGTTTCTAATAGGTTATAGACATTCTAAAACACCTATTGGTCCTTTTATAAAAGTGGCAAAACCATTTGTAAAAGGTTTTACTTATAAATCATTTTTAAACCAAATCAATATTTTATGTGGTTACAATTGCTTTTAGCAAAGCAATAAATTTTGTAGGGTTCACAAAATATGTTTTCAAAACATAAATCTTTGTGTTTAGGTTCAGAGAGTTTAAATCAAAACATTTCCCAAAGATTTTCCTTCAAAAATTATTTTTAACATATAAACAACATTTTTACGTGACTAGAAATGGTCTAAAATAATGATTTATTCTTTTGCTTCACATAATATGTTTTTGAAACCACAAATTGATTTCTATGTCTAGTAGGTTCAAAACAAACCATTTGCCAAAGATTTTATCACAAAAATAATTTTAGAACAATTTTTTATAACCAAAATATGTCTACACAAGTTTCTGCAAAAAACAACCAATTTAACAGAAGCAATTTACTAAACAAAGTGCATGCTTGGATAGGGTTTGTCTTGCTGATTCCATTGATATAAAGTTTGCTAAATTTGGACGTGTGGTTTGAAAGTTATGAATTTTACAAAATTGAACATCTAATAGAAATGTTTCTGTTTTTAAAACGTAGTCTGAGCCACGTGGCTGATTTCGATTCGCCCATACCGGTTCGGTTGGATCGACCTCTCTGGTGCGTTGGATTTTAAACAGATCGTCTGGCGCAGGGACACTCGTACCCCTTCGATTATGAATCTGTCGTGGCGCTTGGATCTGAATCCTACGGTGCACAGCACACTTACCATCGAGTGGCAGTGCTGGCGACGGCAGGTGGCGGCACGCGCTCTGGCTATGGCGGAGCCGGCGATATAGGAAGCAAAAGGGGTAGAGGAAAGGATCACCGGGTTCGCAGATTGCTGCTGATGCTCAAGGTGCTTGCCGTTTGTCAAGGGGCGCACGGTGGTGACAGGGATTGCTCACCGGAGGTCTGCCTGGCGTCGGCTCATCTGGTCGACGACGGAGGCGATGATGGAGGGTACCCTAGGAAAAAGGGAAGACACCGTTAGGTTCACAAGGGCATGGCGATCATTAGAGTGTCCACAGGGGAGAGAGGGGCGGTTGGTTTTACCGGGGAGACGTCACCGAAGTTGGAGACAGACGGTGGCGCTGCTCTAGGAAGACGTTGTCGACGACATGGTGCTCGCGCAGACGAATGGAAAGCACAGGGAGATGCGCCAGGGTCTGTGGAACATGCGTGTGTGGTCGAGGGGGCGAGGGGCAACGTGGAGCTGCCGGAATTGACGTTGGAGTCTGTCGGAGGCTGCGGTGGTGCAAACGAAAATGGGGACGGCCTAGGGGCGCTCTTGCAGCGGTTTCTGAGGAGAAAGGGGGGAGAGGGAGTTGTTTAGACGAGTGTGGTCACGGCGAGGTTAGAGCGAGGCATTGACACATATTGATGTGAATTAAACCAGCATAAACGGCTGGCGAAGGGGGCGTGGTCGTCGCGGGTGAGGAAGAGGAATCTGGCAGGTGGGGCTCAGCATTAGTGAGAGAGAGAGGGAGAGTGGGGCCTGGTTATCATTCACTGCGCGGGTCGTTTTGTGAGTGAGAGAAAAACGCTTCGGGGGAGAGAGGAGAGAGGTGGGCTGCTGGGCCAGATGAGCTTAGCTGGGCTGGGCTGCTCCTTTTCATTTTTTTTGTACTAATTGTTTTCCTTTTCTATTTATAATATTCTGTTTTGATTTTGATTAATCATTTCAAACAACAATTTGATTTCAAACTTCTCTCAAACTTTGTGTGTATTCAAATACTGATTAATAATACATTCTGAAGTCATATTTAGAATAATTCATTTATTCTTTTTAGGGTCTTTTAATTATTTAAAATAGGCCCTTGCAATTATTCAAATAAGATTTAATAATGTTTTTCAAATTCCATTTGAAATCTAATTCCTTCCAAATCTTTTCAGTAGTTTTTATTTGTTTATTTGGGTGTCAAATACTTCTCCTTAAATTATTTGGAATATTTTTAATATGATTTATTAATCATTTAAAATTGGGTATTTGTCTTTATTCTAATGAAATTAAATATAGTTTTAATTCCATAAATTTATTTGGAAGATTTCTTTGATCTTATTTAAGTTAATTAAATAACTTTTATTCCACTTGGGTAAATTCCAAATATTATTTTCCCATAATTTAATTAATCATTTCTAATAGGGATTTGTCTTTAATCAAAATAGAATTTGGTTAATGCCATTTTATTTTATTTGAAAATCCTTTATCCATTATTTTATTTGGATTTGGATTATATTTATTCCATTTGCCTATGGATTAGGTCAAGTTTTAATTTGGCCTTTAAATATTCCTCATTTAATGTTTCTATCTTTATCTTATAAAATCCATATCTTTTTATTTTTAGATCTAAACTTGGTGATTCCAATTTGTATATTTTTATTTAATATTTATTTATCCCTTTAAATCCCTTTAGGATTATTTGCTCACCATTTGGTATGGATTTTTAGATAGGTGCTTTATTAGCTTTGGAAATTCAATTTCCTTATCTTATTAAATTCATAAGATTTTATCTATGGCTCCAAATTAAGCGAAACCAATTTCTATGGTTTTTGTAATATTTATATTTGTCCTTATTGATCATTTTGAAATGTTTGTTTGACAAATTTTTATATGGATCAAATCCATAGGCTTGGAGATAACTTGGAAATGTTTTTATTCCATTAGGGTTTTAGGGTTTTAGGGTTTTGGTTTATTCCCCAAGTGTTTAAATCTCAAGATGCATTTTATGAAGAATGCATTCCACTTTGATTTGAATTTAGTTGGATTCAATTATTAACCAAAGTTTGTTCAAGATGGGATTTTAAGTTTCCATTTAGAAACAAAAGTTTCTTTTCACCCTAAATTTCAACAATTATTTATTTTGTTTATTTATTTTTCACATTACAAGATTTGGAAAATCTTGGGATGTGACATGTACATGCTAGGCTCGTCAAGTCAAACCCAAGTATTTCCGCGTGTGCAAAACTGGCTTGCACCCGTTGTATGTAAACGTAGAGTTCATAGCACCCGATCATCACGAGATGCTTGAACACGACGAACTTTCGCAACGGTACATACATGGGGAGAACACAATTTTATCTTGTTCTTTAAGTGAGGAATCATCTTATAATGCTACCGTCGCAATCTAAGCATAATAATATACATAAAAGGATAAACATCACATGCATATAATTTTATGTGACATGGTATAGCCAATCTCCGCGCCATGATCTCCATCTTGTGCGCGCCAGCATGATCTCCATCACTCCACCATGATTGCCTCCACCACAAATAGCAACTACAACTATTGCTAACTACTTAGTGATGAAGTAAAGCTATTACATGGCGTATCAGAAGTTGACACGCAGGTCATACACAATTATAAAGATAGCCATACGGCTCTCGCGTTGTGAACTCATCGACATGCAAGTCGTGAAATATTACAAAACATGATCATTGCATACATCTCAATTCATACACATCATGTCTTGGGCCATACCATATCACAAAACACTCCCTGCAAAAACAAGTTAGACGCCTCTACTTTGTTGTTGCATGTTTTACGTGGCTTATGGGAGTAACAAGCTAAGAACGATTCTTACCTACGGAAATCCACAATGGTGATATTATGGTTGCTAACATCCGTTGTAAATCCCATGACTACTATAGTGAGAGAAACTGGCATCCACCAGCCGCATGTGTGGAACAAGCCACACGTCAAGTGCGGAGCCGGTCTCGCGAACGAGGTCGCGTAAAGTTGGCCTGGACCGCTTCGGTCTCACTATGCCGCGCCATAAGAAATACACAACAAGAGGTTTGCAACAGAAAACATCAACGCCCGCAACAAGCATGTTGCGTTCTACTCGTGAAACACATCTACGCATAGATCTAGCTCTGATACCACTGAAGGGTTTCGCAGCATAGTAAATCAAAGATTTTCTACGGATGCGAACAAGAAAGTCAAGATCTAATCTAGGAGATGCAATCAACAAGATATATTGATGAGATCTTCATACCCTTGAAGAAATCGCTAAATGAAGCGTTCAATGAGCGTGGTTGACGTAGTCGTACTCGCCGTCTCCTCCTCGCGATCCGATTCGATCCTACGCCGCAAGTGGCGGCGCCTCCGAGAGATGCACACGTACGATGCAGCGATGTCTCCTCCTTCCTTGGTCCAGCAAGTATGGTGGAGAGATAGATTGGATCTGCAGCACAACTGCGTGCTGCTTATGGTGGAGAGTTTCTGCGGCAGGGCTTCGCCTACGCGCAGTCGGGAGAGAGAGAGAAGGAAGGGCATCAGTTGGCGGCTAGGGTTGGAGGAGTGGGGGGAGGATGCACCCCCGACCTCCTTATATAGGGGGCTGGCCGGCCCCCCTTGACCCCTCCTCCAAGCCCTAGGGCGGCGGCCCAAGGGGTGGAGTGGGGGCAAGTTATCCCCCCTTCTAGAAGGTTTCCCTAGGGTTTCCCCTAAGGCTGACCGGATGGGCCTTAGGGGCCTTGTTCCCCTGGCCCAAAGTGGCCAGGGAACTTCCCCTTAGGCACACGCAGGCCTCCGACAAGTGGGCCCACATTGGTCCCACTCTGGAAGCTTCTAGATCCTTCCGGTACAATACCAATAAACTCCGAAATGATTCCGAAATCCAAAAACTGCTTTCCTTTATATGAATCTTATTCTCCGGACCATTCCGGAACCTCTCGTGATGTCCTGGACCTCATCCGAGACTCCGAACAAAAACTCATAAACCAATTATCCATTCTATCCTAGCGTCGATGCACGTTAAGTGTGTGACCCTACGGGTTCGAGAATATGCAGACATGATCTTCTATCAATAATCAACAGCGGGATCAAGAAACCCATATTGACTCCCACATATTCATCGATGATCATATCGGATGAACCACGATGCCAGGATTCAATTAATCCCATATATGTATTCCCTTCGTCACACGATATTTTACTTGCCCGAGATTCGATCATTGGTATCGGCATACCTAGTTCAATCTCGTTCACAGCAAGTACTTTACTCGTTCCATAATCCGATATCACTTTGTGATTAACTCCATAACCACGTGCTTGTAAGCAGTGTTGATATCGATTACCGAGTGGGCCCAAAGTATATCTCTCCGACTCGGGAGGGACAAATTCCATCTCGATACATACAACCCAACTAGTACTTTCCGATCAGCTGAGAGACACCTTTATGATCACCCTCACATAGGATGACGTTTGATGACCTCAAAGCTTTCTTCCGATACCAGGGAGTTGTATTATCTCATGGTCTAAGGAATACAATACTTGACATAGGAAAAGCTTCGCAAAGATGAACACGATGACACGATCTAATTGCTCTGCTTAATTTGGGTATGTCCATCATATCATTCTCCTAATGACATGATCTCATTATTAATCGACAACTCATGTCTATGGTTAGGAAACCTTAACCATCATTAATCAATGAGCTAGTCCATAGAGGCGTACGAGGGACACGGTGTTGTTCATAAACCACACAAGTATCAAAGTTTCCGCTTAATACAATTCTATCATGGAATATAAACTTTATCATGAACAAGAATTATAATAATAACATCTTTATTATTTCCTCTAGGGCATAATTCCAACACGCCCAATTTGCATCACCTTTGTTGGTTGAGGAAGAATACCTGAAAAATAGCTGGTTGAGGAAGAATACCTAAAAAATACAACAACCGACAAAGCCAGAGAAAACAACCAGACAACCGAGGCAGTTAAATATTCCATCAGCATTGGCATCGAAAATTCGATCGAGGAAGAGCGACGCAGCGTCAACCTTGAATGGCCGCGGACAATCGGATCTAACTTTCACCTGCTGAGCCACGTAAATAAACTCATATGAGGAAATTAGAGAAGAAAAAAAATCAATATTGATTTTGTAGAAACACGTGATCCAGATAAGATGGGGGCTTCAAAGGTCCTAGAATGAGGAGATTGAAGAGGAAGGGGCGACGAAAGATTGAAGAGGTGAGCAACAAAACGTATAGGAAGAGGGAGATCTGATGGAGGGGTGAAGAGAGTGATGTAAATCAATAGGTGGGCCGTAGGAGTTAATTAGGGAGATAATTGGTTAGCAACGCCACTGCCCAACCTTAGTTTTATTTTAGACTCAGGTGGTGAAATATCTAAAGTAATCATGGTGACGTGGCAGTGGGTATGGGTGATAGCCAATAGAAAGAATTGGGGTGACATGGCATGCTTGCATGTTGAGAGAAATAGGCTAGTGGGGGACTCCTATTTAGAAATAGAAGATATGTCTTATTATGAGGTATTACTTATGGCTTTTCATCTGTTTATGCATGTTGGATGATTCTTGGAGGATGAACTGCCGGAGTCTGGATTCTAATGGAAAAGAAGGCGTTTCGGTGCAATTTCGTGAAGATCAGAAAAATACCATAAAAATATGGGAAAATATTATTTTTCCAGAAGATTGCGGAAGCCAGAAGGAGCGATGAAGAGGCGTGAGGGGCCACCACCCCCTAGGCGCGGTCCGCCAGGCGCGCCTAGGCAGTGTGGCCCACCCCCTCGGCTCCCCCGCCTTCGCCTATATATTCCCTGAAACCCTAATTCTGGGAGCGACCACAGATAGATTTCGCCGCCTCTGGAAGAAACACCGAGAGAAAGATCTCTCCGATGACATATTTCGCTAGGGAATTCCTTCCCGAGAGGGGAGACCGTCGCCATCAACACTATCGTCAAGCTAGGCTTCATCGGGATCATCACCATCATCCAAATCCATTTGTAACAATTGTGTTGGATATTGCTTTAGTTTTTAGGGGAAACTTTCCCGGTGTTGATTACTATTGTAGTTGATGCTTGTGAGTGGAACCATTGGATTATTGTTTATGTTCAGATTGTTATCCATTACCATATCATCTTTGATCTTGATCCATATGATGTCTTGTGAGTAGTTCGTTGTGTTCTTGAGGACATGGGAGAAGTCATGTTGTTAGTAGTGGATTTGTGTTGAGTTATTATTCAATGGTTTAGTATTTAAGTTGTGGTGATATTCTTCTAGTTGTGTCATGTGAGTATACTACATGATACTTCATCATTTATGGGCCTAGGGAATGCATTGTGTATTTGGCTACTAATTGTGGGGTTGCCGGAGTGACAGAAACCTGAACCCCCGTTAGGACACCTTTGCACAAGGGAGCGTAGGATATCAGAGTTTAATGTTGTGGTTAGATTTATATCTTAATTACTTTCATGTAGTTATGGAAGTTTGCAGGGGGTTTAATCACAAGTATGTATTAGTCCAAGTAAGGTCGGTATGTTAGCACAGGTTCACCCACACAACACTTACAATACCAAAGAAGAGTGCTTAGCGATTTGAATCGAAAGCACTTGACAGAATTCCCATGTGTCCTCGAGAATGTTTGGTCCTTATAAGTATTTCCACCGGCTTGTCCTTTGCTAAGAAAGGATTGGGCCACTTGCTCCATTTGTTCGTTGTCTTTATTACTTGCTCTTTGTTTTGTTGCCTTATCAGAAAACCACTAAAAATCCGTTTGCTAAGTATTTACGAGAGTTCTCTGCTCCATACCCTTTGTTGCACCTTACGCTCCTTGTTGGGATCGACACTCCTATTTATCGAAAGTACTACGATACACCCCCTATACTTGTGGGTCATGAATTGACAACCTCACTGTTAGTTGGGGCAAAGTCTTGAGTTTGTGTTGTGCAGGTCTCCGCGTTGCTAGCAACACATGTGTGACGTTCCTTCCTCCTCTTGGTTCAATAACCTCGGTTTCTTCTTGAGGAAAACTTCTTCTTTGTACTTCACACCTTGCTCTTGGGGTTCCTAACGAAGCACTCCTACATCCACTCAGCGCTGCATTAATGGTCGAGGGTGATGAGTGGAAAACCGGCTTCAAGACCAAACTTGGTCTCTATGAATGGTTGGTTATGCCTTTTGGCTTATCCAAAGCCCCATCCACCTTCATGCGCCTTATGAACCATATTTTGAGATCTATCATTGGAAAGAGTGTTGTTGTTTACTTTGATGATATTCTTGTCTATAGCAAATCACTAGAGGAGCATGTTACACATGTTAAGGAGGTCCTTGAAATCCTTCGTCATGAAAATCTATATGCTAATCTCCCAAAGTGTACTTTTGCGAAAGACAAACTGATTTTCCTTGGTTTTGTTGTTTCTTATAATGGCATTGAAGTTGATGTCTCAAAATTTAAGGACGTACGAGATCGGCCCGTGCCTACCAATGTTAGTGAACTTCGTAGTTTTCATGGGTTGGCCGGTTTCTACCGTCGCTTTGTGAAAGACTTTTCTACCATTGCTTTCCCTCTCAAGGAGTTGACCAAGAAAAATGTCACATTCGTTTGGGGCAAAGCACAACAAAAGGCATTTGATGAGCTCAGAAAGAGGCTCACCGAAGCACCACTCCTTGCTTTACCAGATTTCACAAAAACTTTTGAGATCGAGTGTGACACTAGTGGTATTGGCATTGGAGGCGTCCTTATGCAAAATGGGCGTCTTATTGCATACCATAGCGAGAAACTTGACGGCGCACGCCTTAACTATCCAATTTATGACAAAGAGCTTTTTGCCTTAGTTCGTGTCCTTCAAGTGTGGCAACACTACCTTTGTCCCAAAGAATTTATCATACATTCCGACCATGAGTCATTGAAATATCTTAGGGTTCAAGCCAATTTGAGTAAAAGGCACGCCAAGTGGGTTGAGTTCATGGAGTCTTTTCCTTACATTGTCACGTATAGGAAGGGCAAATAAAATTTAGTAGCGGACGCCTTGTCTCGCAAAAAATACAAGCCTTCTTACACGACTCGAAGTAAATTTATTGGTTCTTGATGACATCAAATCTTTGTATGCTTCCGACCCATTCTTTGGATCAATTTTTGCAAAGTGTTCAATAGACAAAGGGGTTGATGATTTTTATTTGCATAAGGGTTTTCTATTCAAACAAAACAAGCTTTGCATTCCAAAGTCGTCTCTCCAAATTTTGCTTCTTCAAGAGTCCCATGGTGGAGGCCTTATGGGTCACTTTGGCCGTGACAATACATATGACATGCTCTCCACTCAGTACTTTTGGCCAAAGATGAAGCGCGACGTGGAGCGCCATGTCCAACGATGCACGACATGTGTCCAAGCTAAGTCTAAGTCTAACCCTTTTGGTCTTTATATGCCATTGCCTATTCCTCATGCACCTTGGTCAGACATTAGCATGGACTTTGTGTTAGGATTACCTAGATCTAAACATGGCCATGATTCTATATTTGTCGTAGTGGATTATTTTTCCAAAATGGCACACTTCATTTCGTGCCATAAGACCGATGATGCTTCACATGTAGAAAGTCTGTTTTTGGAGATAATTGGCTACACGATCGTTCGCTTCACGACATCAAGTTCATGAGCTACTTTTGGAAGACACTCATGGCAAAGCTCGGGATCAAGCTACTATTCTCGTCTGCATCACATCCCCAAACTGATGGACAAACCGAGGTTGTGAACCGAAGCCTCGGAACACTACTCCGCGTGTTGATCAAGAGAACCTTAAGGATTGGGAGGTATGCATTCCCCACGCCGAGTTCGCCTACAACCGTGCCAAACACTCCACCACCATGAGGATCCTGTTCATGATCGTCTATGGATTCGAGCCTCTCACCGCGCTCGACATCCTACCTCTTCCTCTCCATGACCGCACCAACATGGACGTCGACAAGCACGCCCAAGCAATGAAGAAACTCCATGAAGACACAAGAGCTACGATCGAGAAACAAGTACTTCTCCAAGTATCAAGGCTAAACAAGAACAACAAGGAGACAATCTTCGAAGAAGGCGACCTTGTGTGGATACACTTGAGTAAAGACCGCTTTCCAAGGGATCACAACTCCAAGCTCTAGCCAAGGGGCGATGGCCCTTTCAAAGTCCTCAAGAGGATCAACAACAACGCCTACATCATTAACATCCCAACATCAAAGTACCTAGTGAGCCCGACGTTCAATGTCAAGGACCTCTCACCATTCCATGGAGAAGATGACGTTGAGAAGGTTGAAGAGTCGAGCACGACTCTTTCCCAAGGGGGTGGAGCTGATGCAGCCCATCCTACGAACGCTACTACATCTACTCCTACTAGTTCTCCAAGTGGACCAATGACTCGCGCTCGAGCCAAACTCCTACAAGCTAAGGTTAACTCGCTCCTTTCCTCGTGTGATTTCGATACACCTTTGGATGGCTTGTTACTTCATACCCCAACTCTATGCATCCTCGGGTATGAAGGAAAGGACCAAGGGAGCGGAGCAACCACGACGGAAGAGACCAACAGCCTCCAGGCCCCAACGGTACTACCGGATCCCACCACCGGTACTACCGGACGAGCGGCACTACCAGGCATTACTACCGCGCGCTCCAGAAGGAATCCATCGAAGCCCCAGGCCTCAGTGGTACTACTGGATGCCAGAACTGATACTACAGGTAAGTGGTACTACCGCCCTCCGCTATCGCGCACTACTGAAGGATCCCACTGAAGCTCCAGGACCACAAGCGGTACTACCGGATACCGAGAGTGGTACTACCGGTCTGATGCAGTAGTCTGCGTATCTGCACACCTTACGCGCCAACCTCGCCCAGCCATGTACCCCTTACTATACTTTCCCGTTTTGTTCCCAAACTACCCCTGTTTATGTGGCTGGTCTATAAATATCCCCCACCCTCTATTGTAATCCGTAGACTTGGATAATTGTAATTGAAGACACCCTTGAGGATCTATCAATTGCTAGTCTCATGCTCCTTGACAAGGAGCACCAATTATCCCCCGCCCCTTGGATTTTACCTCATGCGTTCAAGTTATACAAGTCCTTGGAGTTCGGTGTCTCGTCTCCAAGTAGTCAAGATCTCATCAAGCCTCTCATCCCTGTTGTTGGCCGTGGGAGAGTGTCTTGCCCAACACCGATCCTAAGGATTGTGTTGGACCGGTTTCCACCGGCGTGAGCTATCGGCTTGTATCGTGTTTTCGTGTGTGTGTGTGTGTGTTCAGCGAGTTCTTCATGTGTGAGTTCATGGATTTCATCCCTCTCCTCATCCCCCTCACTCCCTCCTCGATTTCCATGGGATTCATGAAAGATCAGGCCTCCCCAAGGGGTCACCCCTAACATGGGGCGTGCGGCCGCCCTGGGTGCCACTGCCTCGCCTCTTCGCCTATAAATACCCCCCGATACCAAAACCCTAAGTACCCGATCAATATTCCATGAAACAGTCTGTAGCCGCTGCCACCATCGTCCCTAGATCGGGGATGCAAGCTCTCCCCACCTGCCAGAGGATATCATCCGAGGCCTTCTTCTTCATCATGCCAGCCTCGGTATGAAGCGTGATTAGTTCCACCTTGCACTACAGGTCCATGCAGTAGCTATATGGTTGTATCTCCTCCTTTGTGCTACCATGTTTAGATCTTGTGAGCTTCGTTCATGATCAAGATCATCTATTTGTAATCATGCATGTTGTGTTTGCGGGTATCTGATGGATATTGAGATTACTATGTCAGATTGATTAATGGTTTTGTCTTATTGATTCTATCATGTCTGTGTTGTTTGTGATCTTGCATGCTCTCCGTTTCTAGTAGCTATCTTGGCCAAGTAGATGCTAGTGACTCCAAGAGGGATTATTTATGATCGATAGTGGGTTCATGCCTCTATTTAATCTAAGGAAGTGACAATCTCTAAGGTTGTAGATGTGCTATTGCTACTAGGAAGAAAACAACGATCTCTTGTTCATGGAACAAGTGGATTGTTTACCTTACACACTTTGCTTAAAGCAGTTATCCGTTGCTTGCAACTTAATACTGGAGGGGGTTCGGATGATAACCTGAAGGTCGATTACTAGTCATAGATGTAGTTGGATGGTGTTCTATGTATCTTGTTGTATTGCCCAATCGAATCTCATAGGATCATGAATGTCTAGTATTGCATTGTTATGCCTTGCTCAGTCCTGTCAATTGCCCTGTTGTAATTTGTTTACCTAGCATGCCATGTTTATTTATCTTAAGGAGAGCACCTCTAGTGAACTATGGACCCCGGTCCAATCTTTACCATTGATACATCTTCCACTATTACTGTTTACTTTCTACAAGCCACCATTACCTTCCACACCATACAGTTAATCCTTTGTTTTTAGCAAACCGGTGAGATTGACAACCCCACTGTTCATTGGGACAAAGTCTTGAGTTTGTGTTGTCTAGGTTTCCAAGTTGCTAGCAACACCTTTGAGTCGTTTCCTTCCTCCTACTGGTTCGATAACCTTGGTTTCTTACTGAGGGAAGACTTGCTGCTGTGCTCATCACACCTTCCTCTTGGGGTCTCCCAACTAAGCTCTACATTGAACCGATCCACCATCAGCCCCCGAATTTCGATCTCCTTGCTCAGCCCATCTTTGTTGCTGATTTTTGGAGGGATTACTCTCCGGTATGTGCCTCCTCCGCTTGTCCAATTAGATTTTTGATTGGTGAATTATATCTTGAGTATTTTGCTACTATAGGTGACAGGTTATGTGAGTTTGCATTCTTGTTCTATACTTAGAGAATTGATTTTGATGCATGTTTATCCCTCTAGCAAGTTCCTATAGTAGTTCCCCATCATTCATTAACTTGGAAATCACTTGGTTTGATGTTTATCTAAAAATTTCAGAAAAGAAGATGAGTGATTACAGCTGAATCAACATGAATTAAGGGTACCGGATATTATGAAAGTCCACCATGAGGAGGAAGTATTCCCTTCTATTTATCCATGCCCCAAATTCATGAGAGCTGCAGGGATATTTTAGGATTTCCAGACTCTGATTTCTAATGCAGGGTTGGAGCATTTTGTTGGAGAAGAACCTTACCAATATGTGAAACTAACTATGTCTGTGGTGCAGGATTTTCGATTTAGTTGGTCTTTGCCTAACCCCATGCTTCACTACAAAATTTACAATATAGTTGTCAACCTCCCTTTTGATGATTTTTGTGCAGCTATCTGAGTGCCACGGTGGGGTTCATGTGAGAATATTAGAGAGGGGCCCACACCACTCATGGACTTATATGCGGAGATTTTTCAAGGAAGCAACTTCTCAAAGGAGAGTAGTAAAATTAGGAATATTCATCTCCCATCTATTCGATATTTTGCCTATTTCATTGCCAAGTGTGTTCTTGCTAGGAAAACTGCTTGTAAATTATCTTCATTTGATCTAGCTTTTATCTCGGCTGCTTTGAAAAGGGATAGAACTTATAACTTGGTTGCTTTCATAGCCTTTCATCTTGCTACTAACCGCGAGAAAGGTGGAATTTGTGGAGGTCTCATTGCATCTCGTTTATTAGCTTTGCATGGTTTAGCACCTCATCACTCAGACTTGCAGTTTCCCATAGAGAGAATTGATCTCAATTCCATGATACAACATAAATTTGTTTCTTCTTGGTCTAGTTTGAGCGAGTTATCTTATGAAATAACCTTTCTCAAGAGTGGTTGGAGAGTGGGTAAGTCTGAGAAAGTAGTCCCTTTGCCTGCACATGTTTTGTTTAACTTTGATACCAGGAAAGGGTGGTCACTCACGGAGGAAGAACTTGACACATACATGGCAGAGCTCTCCCAGCAAGAGGAGAATGTTGGAGAGGAAGACGGATATTATTCAGTTTAGCCATCCAACATGGGAGAGTCTTCATACCAGCATCCCTCTTATGATTAGGGCGCTTCTTCTTCATCGCGAGGGCCTGATTATGATCATTCCTATGATGATCCACCGTCTTGGGGCTACTACCTGCGTTTTTATTGATCTCCACTTAGGCCAAAAGCCTAAGCTTAGGGGGAGGTATACCGACATCACACTCATCTACATATCATGTTCCGTCGGTACTTTGTATATCCATGTTTCACTTTCCTTTTAGTTTTTGTTTGTGCTTTCCCAAACACAAAAAGACCAAAAATATTTTTGTTGTTTCTCTTGGTTTGTTTCTTTGTCTTTTAGCTTTGGTGTGTTTTAAGAAAAATCCAAAAATATTTTGCTTTGTTTTCTTTTGCCTTCAGTGCTTGCTTTAAAAAATTGAAAACCCAAATATATTTGTTGTTCTTCTCTTGTTTTGTAAAGTTTTTTCCAGGGTTCAGTGATCCTCGGTGACTCCTTTGGAGTTTGGTTTATCTTAATATTCAAGTCACACAAGTGAAAGGCAATAATGATGATTAATGACAACTCGAGGTGTGGTAAGAGGCTGGTAATGAACTCTATTTGTTTTCATTTTTTGTACATATACTCATCATTGTGGGCATGCTTAGTCTGTTCATGTAAGGTATATGTTATTTAATGGATGCTTAATAGTTCTTGCTCTTTTATGATTAGATCCAACTTGCTAATAGTTTGTAGCATGCCATATGAATGTTTGCTTGCATTGTTCTATTCATAAATTGGTATGACATTGTGGTATCCTCCTCCGAATGCTTCATTTGAATCAACTTGGCACATCCTCACGCATGCATATGACTGAACAAAAGTTAGTTGAGCCTCGATGATTTACTTTGCCTCAGAGTTCTTGTATCACTTTTATGCCATAATTAATTTCGTTTTGTTGCAAGCATGATTATGACAGTTACTGCTCTCTCGATTGTCGCTCCCTTTCTATTGCTAGCCTTCACTTGCACTGAGTATGAGCTCTAATCGTGCATCCAACTCTCCAAAACCAAACTTGTCAAAAAGTGTCCACCATATCTACCTATTAGTATCATTGCTATTCCGTGCATATTTATTATGCCTTGTTTTCTTCCAAATAAAATGTTTTATTCTTATGAGAAAGTTAGTTAGTAAAGCTCTCACGAACTTGATGGCACACTTTATTTTCTTGCACTTAATAAAACTGAACCATTGTGACTATCCATGAAAGTTATATGCTTGAAAATTATAGGCTGGGAGTTAGCAGAACTTTGTCACGGGGAACGCTTTCAACACCTGTAAATATTATCTAGTTGATATCATGATCTTTTGTTTATGGATGTCGGCGGTGTGAAATAAAAGGGGGGCTTGTAAGTCCATGGAGTTATGATGAGCCCAGATTCCAATAAATGGCAAGAAGCCATGTAATCCGAGATTGGATCCATGTACGAAAACCAAGTATGGACTTTGGCGGACTTACCGGATGGCCAGAAGGTTGTCGAGAACAAATGGATTTTCAAGAAGAAAACAGATGCTGATGGTAATGTTACCATATATAAAGCTCGACTTGTCGCAAAAGGGTTTCAACAAATTCAAAGTCTTGAATACGGTGAGACTTTCTCACCGGTAGCAAAGCTGAAGTCTGTGACGATTTTGTTAGCAATCACTGCATATTATGATTATGAGATATGGCATATGGATGTCAAAACGGCGTTTGATACGTCCAAAACGTATCTACTTTCCCGAACACTTTTGCTATTGTTTCTCCTCAAATTTGTGTGATTTGGATACAACTAACATGGATTGACGCTGTTTTCAGCAGAATTGCTTTGGTGTCTAGTTTTTGTGCAGGAAATCAACTTTAAGGAAAAATCCCGAAAAATATCGCAAAACTCCTATTTTACCAGAATACTCACAGATCCAGAAAACAAGACGGAGAAGGGCCACAAGGGGACCACACCACCTGGTGGCGCGGGACAGGCCAGGCCGCGCCTGGGGGTGGTGTGGCCACCTCGGGCACCCCCTCGACCTCTCCCTTCCGCCTACATAATCCCTCTGACCTAAAAACAGAGGGGGTTCGATGTTTTCCAGATAGAGTTCCGCTGTGCTGCCACCACCAGAAACTGCGATTTGGAACCGGAAACTCCATTCTAGCACCTTGTCAGGATAAGGAATTGGAGGAGATCATCACCATCATCATCACCGACGCCTCTCCATCAACCATCCATGTTTCCCCCATCCATGAGTGAGTAATCCCCCACTGTAGGCTATGGGAATGGTAGGGATTGGATGAGATCTATCATGTAATCGAATAAGATTGTTAGGGCATGGTGCCTATTATCTTTGTTAGTGCTTTTTGACATTGTTGCAACTTGTTATGCTTAATGCTTGTCACTAGGGCCCGAGTTCCATGATCTTAGATCTAAACATGTTATTGATTCATGATGATAGCATTGTTTGTGATCTTATCTGCAAGTTTTTTACAGATATTATTGTCCGAAACCCGAGGCCTCGAAGTGACGTAAATTGGGATAACCGGAGGGGATGGCTGTGATGTGAGGATCACATGTGTTCACGGAGTGTTAATGCTTTGTTATGGTACTCTATTAAAAGGAGTACCTTAATTGCCAGTAGATTCCCTTGAGGCCCCACTACAACGGGTTGGCGGGACAAAAGATGTTGTGCAAGTTCTCATTGCGAGCACGCATAACTATATTTGGAACACATGCCTATGATTATTTAGTACCTGGATGCTTTATCTTACTTATCTGCAAATGCCCTAGATCTTGATATTATATGAATAGTCTTGTCCAAGCAATGCCCGTCCATCCATCCCTATGCCTACCGCACTCAAATCCTGCTGTTTGCTACTATTGTTACTATCATTTATTTTATCTTTGTTGTTACTTTGCTATTGCTACTACAAAACTATTGCTACTGATAAACTGCTGTGAGCAAGACTATTTCCAGGTGCAGCTGAATTGACAACTCAGTTGTTAAGGCTTATAAGTATTCTTTGGCTCCCCTTGTGTCGAATCAATAAATTGGGTTATACTACCCTCGAAGACTGTTGCGATCCCCTATACTTCTGGGTCATTAGCGTTCATCAATGGAGACATTGATGAAGAGTTGTATATGGTACAACCTAAAAGGTTTTATCGATCCTAAAGATGCTAAAAAGGTATGCAAACTTCGACGGTCCATTTATGGATTTAAGCAAGCATCCGAGTTGGAATCAACATTTTGATAAGGTGATCAAAAGTTTGGTTTTATACAAACTTATGGAGAAGCTTGTATTTAAAAGAAAGTGAGTGGGAGCTCAGAGCATTCCTAATACTATATGTGGACATATTGTTGATTGGGAATGATGTAGACCTTCTTAATAGTGTCAAAGATTATTTGAATAATAGTTTTCAATGAAGGATCTTGGCTGCTTACATATTAGGCATAAAGGTTTATATAGATAGATCGAGACGCCTAATATCGTTGTCGCAGAGTACATATTTGGACAAAGTTCTAAAGAGGTTTGGAATGGAAGATAGCAAGAAAGGGTTCTTGCCCAGGTTGCCCAATACGACCTTGAGTAAAACTCAAATTCCTACTACGGCAGAAGATAGAGAAAGGGTGAGTAAGACTCCCTATGCCTCATCCATAGGATCTATCATGTATGCCATGCTATGTACTAGACCCGACATTGCATATGCTATTAGTTTGACTAGCAGATATCAAAGTGATCCAGGGGTGGATCATTGGACAGTGGTTAAAAAATCCTTAAGTACTTGATAAGAACTAAGGATATGGTTCTTTCTTATGGAGGTGATGAACAACTCGTTGTTAATGGTTACACTGATGCTAGTTGGAACACCGATCCGGATGATTCTAAATCTCAATCTGGATACGTATTTACTTTGAATGTTGCAGCAGTAAGCTGGAGGAGTTCAAAGCAAAGCATTGTGGCGAGATCTTCAACTGAATCGGAATACATAGATGCTTCGGAGGCTTCACAAGAGGAAATATGGATGAAGGAGTTCATTATGGAGCTCGGTGTGGTTCCTAGTGTGCTGGACCCAATGTCTATCTATTGTGATAACATGGGCGCCATAGCCAATGCGCAAGAACCAATGTCACACAAGAAGTTGAAGCATATCAAGCTGTGTTTTCACGCTATTCGAGAGCATGTACAAGATGGTGACATAAATATTTGCAAAGTACACACAGATCTGAATGTGGCAGATCCGTTGACTAAACCTCTCCCGAGGGCAAAACATGACTAGCACCAAACCGCCATGGGCGTTCGGTATATTACCATGTAATCTAGATTAGTTGACTCTAGTGCAAGTGGGAGACTGTTGGAGATATTCCCTAGAGGCAATAATAAAAGTAGTTATTATTATATCTTTGTGTTTATGATAAATGTTTACATTCATGCTGTAATTGTAATAACCGGAAACATTAATACTTGTGTGATTTGTAAACTTGTCAGAGTCCCTAGTGAAGCCTCTTTGTAACACTAGCTTCTTGGTTAGTAGATGGTCATGGTTTCATGATCATGAACATTGAGATGTTATTAACAAAAAGATCATATCATTAGGAGAATGGTGTGATGGACATACTCCTATAGATAAGCGTAGGATAAAGATCAAGTCATTTCAATAGTTCAATTGCTATAAGCTTTTATATACATAGTAACCTAATTCCTTCGACCATGAGATCATGCTAATCACCATCACCAGAAGAATGCTTTGATGACATCAAACACCACTTCTTAACTGGGTGGTTATAAAGGTGGCATTGAGTATTCGGAAAGTATGTGTTGAGGCACATGGATCAAGAGTGGGATTTTTCCATACATATGACAGATAGATATACTCTGGGCCCTCTCGGTGGAATGTCATCCAATTAGCTTGCAAGCATGTGACTGGCTCACAAGGGATCACATATCACAGGAACGAGTAAAGAGTACTTATCGGTAACGAGGTTGAACTAGGTATGCAAAGATACCGACGATCAAACCTCGGATAAGTAAAATATCGCGAGACAAAGGGAAATTGGTATCGTATGTAAATGGTTCATTCGATCGCAAAGTAATCGTAGAAGTATGTGCGAGCCATATGAATTTCAGATTCCTCTATTGGTTATTGATCGGAGAAGAGTCTCGGTCATGTATGCATAATTCACGAACCAGGGAGACACACTTAAGATTTGATGTTGTTTAGTAGATATGGAATGTGAGTAAGAAGACCGAATGTTGTTCGGAATCTCAGATGGGATCCAGGATATCACGAGGAGATCCGGAATGGTCCGGAGAATAACATTCATATAAGGAAAGTGCAATTTTGAGTTAGGAATGATTCCGTGTTTTCAGGAATGATCTAGAAGGGTCTAGAAAGGTTCACCGAACCAGAAGGGGATGGGTACATGAATGAGTCATGACAAAGTGGAATGGTTGCATCATGTTCTAGATCAAAGTGAGAAATCAGACTCCAAAATTGAAAGTCAAAAGGCAAGTTTGAAAAGTCAAACTGGGACATTGTATCCTAGTGGCGGGAGGAGAGGAAACCTCCTCTCCCTCCACCACGCGCCAAGGAGGAGATGGAGTTGAAGGAGGATTCAACCTCCCCTCCCTAGCCTCCCCTCCCTCTCATAAATAGAGGGGAGGGGGCTGCCCCAAACCAAAAACACCACCACAGCCCCTCCCCACGAGCCCGCCGTGCCGCCGCCAGCCACGCCTCCTCCTCTCCGGCCTCTGAACCCTAGAACGTCGGGAAACCCTTTAACTCCATCCTACCAGCTTCGGCTTAAGGAGAAGCCCTGCGGGATCTTCCCTCTAATCCTGACACCACGCCGTCGTGCTACCGAAATCGCAAGGAGAGAACTACAACCTCCGCTGCCTGCTGGAACAAGGGAGAAGAAGGTCTTCATCGAGTACCGAACGTGGAACCAATTGCGGGAGCGCTACCGGAACACGGCGCCGGAAGGATCGTCTACGCGACTTTGAGATCGGCAAGTGAACGACTACATCACCCACGAGCATCTGCTCTCGTTAGCCGCTTTGGAATCTTCGAGGGTGAGTACTCTAATCGACTCGTTGCTACAATCTAGTAGATAGATCTTGGCTTGTGTGTGTTCATGCGGTAGAATTTTTTTGTTTTCCATGCTACGAACCTCTATAGAGATACCAACAATCAAACCTCGGATAAGTAAAATATCGCGAGACAAAGGGAAATTGGTATCGTTTGTAAATGGTTCGTTCGATCGCAAAGTAATCGTAGAAATGGGAGCCATATGAATTTCTAGATTCCTCTATTGGTTATTGATTGGAGAAGAGTCTCGGCCATGTCTGCATAATTCACGAACCGTAGGGAGACACACTTAAGGATTCGATGTTGTTTAGTAGATATGGAATGTGAGTAAGAAAACCGAATGTTGTTCGGAGTCTCGGATGGGATCCGGGATATCACGAGGAGATTTGGAATGGTCCAGAGAATAAGATTCATATAAGGAAAGTTCAATTCCGGAGTTCGGGAATGATTCCGGAGTTTTCACCGGAATGATCTAGAAGGGTCTAGAAGGTTCACCGAACCGGAAGGGGAAGGGTACATGAATGTGTCATGAAAATGTGGAATGGTTGCATCATGTCCTAGGTCAAAGGGTTGTGCAAATAAAAGTGAGAAATCAAACTCCAAAATTGAAAGTCAAAAGGAAAGTTTGAAAAGTCAAACTAGGGCAATGTATCTGGTGGAGGTAGGAGGAAACCTCCTCTCCACCACGCTCCAAGGAGAGGGAGTTGGGGAAGGATACGGACTTCCCCTCCCCTAGATTCCCCCCACTCTCATAAATAGACGGGAGGGGGCTGGCCCTCAAACACAACACCACCACAGCCCCACCCCATGAGCCCGCCGCCGCCGCGCCGCCGCCGTCGGCCACGCCTCCTCCTCTCCGGCCTCTAAACCCTAGAATGTCGGGGAACCCCTCTACTCCATCCTACCCGCTCCGGCTTAAGGCGAAGCCCTATGGGATCTCCCCTCTACTTCTGACACCATGCCGTCGTGCTGCCGGAATCGCGAGGAGAGAGCTACAACCTCCGCTGCCCGCTGGAACAAGGGAGAGGAAGGTCTTCATCGAGTATCGAACGTGTGACGAAATGCGGGAGCGCTGCCAGAACGCAGCACCGGAAGGATCATCTACGCGATCTTGAGATCGGCAAGTGAACGACTACATCACTCACGAGAATCTGCTCTCGTTAACCGCTTTGGAATCTTCGAGGGTGAGTACTCTATCGACTCGTTGCTACAATCTAGTAGATAGATCTTGGCTTGTGTGTGTTCATGTAGTAGATTTTTTTCCATGCTACGAACCCCTTCAAAACTATTTGAGGAGGCGGAGGCGGCGCCAACTATACGGCGGCCACCTGTATAGTTGGTCGTTAAACTCTTTGCCCCCGCTTCTCGCTTCGGTTTTTTTTCTGGTATTATTAATATTTACCAATTACGTGATTTACATAGTTTTTGACTCCTTTTATCTCTAGTACAACTGCTCCAAGAATTGTGTCCTTTGGATCCATCATCTGATCTGATCCTGACGAAAATAAACATAAAAAGTGCGTGCGAACGCTGTAAAATACCAAGATCATACATCTACAATGCAAAATAATAATGTAAAGCATGATGCAAATATGCACTCATCAACAGGCCGTGCCAGACTCGATATCGGTATATATTAGTCCCGTCGTATGGGGGGAGGCGTATATTAGTTGCCATGCAGTGTAAGCGATATTTTTAGCGTGTCCCACGCTGGAGACTGGTCAAGCACCTCGTGTTGACTGGCCAGTCTTGTTTCGCTGACTTCTATGGCCCACCACCAGCGAGGCTGGCCTTTATATCTCCTTCTACACCTTTGGCAACTACAATCTAAATCTCGATCTATCTCTTACTACTCCCAGTCTCGTAGTACTCTCCCCAAATATCCCTATTGGAATCTTTAGTGGCGGAGACACCGAGCGATGGTGCACCACGTAGGTTTCTTTAATCTAGTATATTACTTTTAGTTCTTGGTAGTTGTTATCAATCTCTCTTCTGATAATTTAGGGATATTTATCTCTGTAGAATTGCTCAGATTGGAGCGGCTTCTATCGATATGTCCATATGGGTTGCATGTGCGGTTGTAGATTTCAGCCGCGTTGCCTCCTTGTTGTCAGTGGCGATGACGTTGGCCGCAGGTTCCTCGGGTGCCACCACACACTATTGATGTGCAACTTCCGGATTTGGATCGATCCTCCGAGCATGCCAGAGATGCAGCTTCCCTTGAACAAGGAACAAGAAGCAGGAGGTGACAACAACGACGAGGACACCACCGGGTACAAGATAAAACTTCCGCTATGTGGTGTAAGGGCGAAATCCCAAGACCTAGTGGTGCCGGAGGAAAATCCATTATTGTACTGATATGTAATTTTCCGTTGCAATCTTCAATAAATATACATTGGGGAAGGGGGGGCTTAAATAGGACCCCGAAAATCCAACTGTTACAACCTCCACGGGAGGTACTACTGCTTCAGACCCTCCAAAGAGCTCTTAAGCGGAACTTCGTGTGGTACTACCACCACAGGAAAAATCCAAAATTGCCTGGTACTAAAAAGTGTGATAACTTTTGATTCCGAACTCTGATTTCGATGATCTTGTTCCCGTTTAGAGTAAAGTGTTGTTTAACCATTTTGTTTTAGCGTTGTTCTTTTTGAAATTTGTTGCCCTGATTTGTTATAATAGTTCTATTTTTTGTGCGTGGTTGTATGATTTTTGTTGCAATAACCAGGATGACAAATGGTGGCATTTTGCGTGAATATTGGAAATGTCAATGCCAAAGCTGTATAATTTAGGTCAAAAAGGTTAAGAGTGTGAGTTGATTTTCTGTAAACCGAGGGACCAAAGTGTAAATGTATGTTTGGGGCTACTACCTGAAGTAGGATGTCGATCGAAAGAACAACTGATTTTTTTGCAAAGAATGCGACCAGATGACTAGCGCGCCTTTTGATAAGAAGCTAATTAATTAGGAACAAACGAGGTGCTAACATGCATGCTGCCCATGTCTCAACTCTCGCGGGGAGGATGCTTGTGAGCACATGCATGCCCATGTCTCTTGCGGAACAAGGTGCTGATGTGCTGTTGAACAATCAGTTATGGTTAGGTCCAAAACTGAAGAACGAACTCTTGCGTGGAATAATTACGGACGCATATCCTGATTGTTGGGAAACGGGTCCGGCAGAGGCCCACTCGGTATGGCCTCTACCAGACTATGGTTAGCTCATGTGGGTATCATATCCTTTTAGTCTATAAATAGAGGAACAACCTTTATGCGTGAGTTTACCGAGAGAGATATCAATAAAGTTTCCTGTTTCATCTACTTTATACTGTGTGTGCCTTTCTCTAGTCTTCTTTTCCGGTATGGAACAGCCTCGGGACCGGCCCGTCGGCAGGGGGTGTTCCAACACGTTATCGGCTTACGTGTCTCTCGTCGAGCCTCAGATCAAGCCATAGTCGAGCCTGCATCACGCAGCTTTCGTTTAGGTAACACAAATCTGACCGCAAAAATGGATTTGTCTCGCGTTTTCCTTTCAAGATTTGCGTTCAGATCTTAGATCAGATCTCATCTTAGGTGCGGATTTTTCTTTTCGGGAGTCGAGCTGACCTGCTGTCGCCGACCAATGTCGATCTAATCACTCCCAGATTAGAAATTTGTTGGTATCTTTGTCGTCGTGCTGATGTCTTGATCTGGATTTTTTAGCGGTCGGGCTAATCTTGATAGTTTTAGACCCGATCTAGTTTTTATGAATCGTGCACGAGGCCATGGCGCTCGCGCCGGTGTCTACTGGTAGCTATCCCAATTGTCTAACAATTGTAATGCTACTTGGTCTATAATATAATGGCTACTTCAAACATATAATTGTTGCATCATCATTATATCATGCTCATGTCATTATGCCACCTTGCATTTGAGCATCATATAAAACCCTTTCCATTTGGTTCTTATCTCATGCATTATTAATTGTATTTGCCTCTTGATATTGTATTGGGTCCTTGATATATTGTTTAATGCCCAAGTTGAGTTGGGGGCATATCTCTTGTTTAACTCCACCACCTTTTCTCTGTCACCACCTTATAATTCCACCATCCAACTAAATATGAGCCTGGCTTTATTTGAGTTTATCTCTAGCTCATGTGGGTTGTGATGTATCCAATTCTTTACCATGCTCTCATCTTAGTGTCATGTTGTTTTCACATTATTGATACATGAGAGCCACATGGCCACATTTGCATGCCTTGTGGGTGGAACCTTTTTCCTAGCTTCCATATGTGTGGTTTTGGGGTTATCATCATGTTGGGATATTTTTGTGGGCTTAATAAATACCTAGTGGCATATACACACTAGCAAGTCCCAAATATAATCCAATGTGATCATCTCCACATACTCCAACTTAGAATTCTTTCTAAATTCCTTTGCTTGGGCCTTACTCCGGTTTTGGGGATGCATAATAATAATGCCATGTATTAATCTTGTTTCACAAAATAAGCATGGTAATAATTGATTGCATGTGCAAGAACCATCTTTGCTAGCTTTGGTTTGTATTTGCATTTTGAGTGGATCTTTTCTAAAACCCCAACATCATCTCCATCCACCCATCACCACCTTCCTTTTCTTCTCTCTTTTGGCCATTTCTTGCTTGAGCTTGTTTTGGGTCTCGCTTGATCTTGTCAAAGGATTGCCACCACCTCATCTTTCCTCTCTCTCTAAACCTCCTACCTCATCTAAACCATCTACCCATCTCTCTAAACCACCCCATCTAGGCCTAACCTCATCTACCCTAGTTACCACCTAACCCTCCTTGGTCTCTCTATCTTGAGCCACCCCACCATGACTGACCATGCAGCCCCACAGTGCACCCTCTCTCACGACCACCTCACCACCTAGCTACCCTCCACCCCAAGCAAAACCCTAACCCGACCCTAGAGCAATCTAACAGGAGCCTCCTCCTCTCTTTCTCTCTCGCCCTAAGGGCCCCCAGCCCGAACCAATTCGACCCCAGCTGCCCTACCCCACCTGTGGCCCAGTGCACCCCGCCTACCGCCTGCTGAGCACGTGAGGAGGAGAGAGTAAAAGGTGGCCGAAGCCACCTTTATCTCCACCTGCTCCCACACGCAGCACCCACGCCTCCTCGCTTTACCTCCCTCTCTCGCCTCGCCTCTTCCAGATCTGCCTGCCCTGCTCCCTCCTCTCTCTTCTCCACCACGTTTACACCCAGCCTTGCCACGTCGGCCTACAGCTCGTCGACGATCACGAGCCGCAGCGTCCGTGGAGGGGCACTGAAGAGCGAGGAAGGTCCCACCGCCCTGCACTCGCCGTCGAGGAGGAGGAGGACCGGAGACGCCAGTACCAGCGCCGCGCCACCGGAAACCCTAGCTCGCGGGACCTCTGCATCATCGCCGCTCCTCTGCTCGCCGACCCGATCCGACGTCATCAGCAACCTCCCGGTGAGCCCACGACCCTCCTAGACAACCCTCTCTGGCCGATCTCGCCCTAGCGTCGCCGTGCCTTTCGTCGAACGCCGTCGGAGCGTCAGGTTCGCTGGCGTCTGCCAGCTTCCGCTCAGCGTAACACCTCATCTAGCCCTCGCCCTCCTCCGAACATCAACCCCACTAGCCCGGTGTTTGCCGCCGCCAGCGCCGCTGAGTCCCGATTCGATTCCCCGTCTGCCTTTGCGCGCGTCGTATCGATCTGTCGGCGAGTTCGAGAGAAGATCCACGATGCACAAGCGGCTTTTGCGTATACCCCCCCTGCAATTTTTGTTGCATCAACCCTACTCGCGTGGCCCACCTGCGACCTCCACGTGGCTTTTTTGCAGGATCCCAGGTTTTCGTAAAACTCAACCCGCAGTCCCCCCTGAGCCACGTGGCGACCTCGAGCCCGCCCACTGTCGCGTGGGTCCGCGAGCCCCCTGGCCCCACCTGTCATCCTCTTAGTCTAGCCCAGCTCGCGGTGACAGAAGTTTTCTGCGCGTGTGTTTCGCCAGGTCAGCTCGGTCCCACCCGTCGTTATTTATGGCTGGGATGGTGCAGGTAACAAAGTATTACAGCTTATCTGCTTTAAATTCAAATCTTTTTCTAATTATTTAAATTCAAATTAAATTGCTTTTTAAATAACTTTTAAAATATAAATCCAATTTAAACAAATAATATATGTTTTCAAATCAGAAAAATGTGAGGATTTCAAATATGCAATCCAAAATATATTTTGAACACTTAAATTTCCAAGTTTATTTAAATTACAATAAATGCCCCTTTTTCTTAAATAATTAATAACTTTTGATTTATAAATCCAAATTTAACAAATGATATGTATAAAATGATTAGCTCGACGAGACCTTTCTGTTGATGCATTCCTTGGTTTGATTTGAAGCATGCATCATATAAATATATTGTGGACAGCAACTTAATTGAGAATAAAATGGGGCCAAAACTAAATAAAATGGCTTATTCTTGTGTTTCACACCTCACCTTGCCATGCTACTTATTTGCCATGCAAATTGTGCATCATTCATCATGGCATGATTGTTTGCTTGACGCATTTATTCATATGCTTGTGCTCTTTATTTATGTTGGCCCTTGTTTGTTTGGTTCTTCTTCTAAATAGACGAAAGGGATATATCAAGAGAACCAGGAGCACTACCAGATCCATTCCTTGCTTCAATCGAGCTGCCAGCAAGCACTACCACATGCTTGCATACATATAGTACCTATTGCATCTATCTTATTCTTGCACCATTGAGTCGCGATTTCATTAAATTGAATACCAAGTATTGCATAGCCTTTATTTTTAAACCCAAAGCTTGTTCCTCCACCCCATGAGCCATTACTACAGGAGTTGTTTGAGCCATGCGAGTCAGAACAAGATGTGTAGGGTATGTGAGTGTCGATGGATAACGAGGTACTTAAACAACTTAACTGTAGTAATGGGATAACTAATGAAAGTGGCACCGTGAGCAATATTCATTATTTGGTTTTATGCTCACTTGTGTTTAAGACCCTTAGTACTTGATTCCTGTTCCAAGAATATTCGCTATCCACATCCGGAGGCTTATGAACCCCCGAGCCGAGCTTGATTCATTCTTATTTCTTGGGGCCACAACTAGTTTGAGGTTTTATTTACTATCCTGTACCTATGCCATGCTTTACCGCTTTATTTACGATTGTGTGAGGAGCACGTCTTGTTTAGGAAGCGGAGTGTTTTGTTTTGTCGACAAGCCAGTCCCACTTTTGGGATCTCATGGCCGTTTACGCCATTCGCAAACCTTGAGTCCGTCTCGAGTCAATAACCCGCTATGGTAGCTTAATGGGTGGCCCCCAAATATTTCAATCCTGTAATTGCTTTGTCGTGACTGTCTCGTTGGGTTTTGATTTGGTTTTCCAAGGCATATCGAGTGTGTGTTGTTATTTGTGCACCCTCAGGTAAAACTTCTCAAAGCCGTGTCCGCGGTTATGGACGACTTGGAGCACAGTTTCTCGATCATAGACAAGCATAACTAAAGTACCGCTATTAATTTGACTAGACTAGGTACCTGACTAGTAAATAGTGCAATACTCATGGAATGAATAATAAAACTGCCAACGGATGGGGGTGTTCGTCCGCTTCCTCGTCGGTAAGCGAGGAGGAGGATGGATCTGTTAAGATTACCTTTATAATCTGTTATAATGTTGTTATTACTTCGGACATCCGCCTATCTCTGGTTAGGCGGATGGTTAGCGGTATCTATAGAACTGTTAGGGTTTATCTTTTCTGCAATTGCGCTACCCTGTGTTGTGTCCCCTTTAGAGGCATAAAGACTTCTTGAAAATTCTAGGGTCTCACGATAAATTATTGGTTCAGATGAACAGTACACTCACAAGATGGATCTTGGGTGGAAGAGACGGACGATGTGGGCAACAATCATTCGGTGTAGAGATTCCGGGAACGGGGATCCGTGAGATCTGTGGGCGGGATGTGCTTATTTATGGGGCATCTTATGCCGATTTGCTTCTTATCCGTACTCGGATTTTGTCTTCCGTTTCCGCTTGATACTCTATTGATTGATGTATGAGGAGATATCCTGAACTATTATATCTATCTAGGATATTTGGATCTTGCCGTATGGCGTTGCTATATTTCCTTTCTTTTTAGCTGGAATGGCTCTGATGTACTATTGTATGGTGGCTTGCATACATACTCACTTGTGTATGTAGTTGATCCCTTCGCCGATTACGCCCGTTCTTGTCCCGATGTTTGGAAATGGTTGGGACGGCCGAAAGGTCTACCTGTGAGTGGCATTTGGGCCCCACCGTACTATTTCAACCATTTCTGATCATCCAGGCTTGTACTAGGAGCGTAATTCACCGAGGTAGTTACACAATGACCACTGGTGGATCCATGTGTGGTTTGTGGAAAAGAACACACATGCAATGACTCTAGTGGTTAATCCATGTTTGTTTGTGGAAATAACACACATGCAATGACTCTAGTAGTTGATCCATGTGTGGTTTGTGAAAAGAACACACATGCAATGACTCTCGTGGTTGATCCATGTGTGGTTTGTGGAAATAACACACATGCAATGACTCTAGTGGTTGATCCATGTGTGGTTTGTGGAAAGAACAAACATGCAATGACCACTGGTGGATCCATGAGTGGTTTGTGGAAAAGAACACACATGCAATGACTCTAGTACTGGTTTGTGGTTTTAGTATAAGAACACACACGCAATGACTCTAGTACTGGTTTGTGGTTTTAGTATAAGAACACACATGCAATGACTCTAGTGGTTGATCCATGTGTGGTTTGTGGAAATAACCCACATGGAATGACTCTAGTGGTTGATCCATGAGTGGTTTATGGAAAGAACACACATGCAATGACTCTGGTTGATCCATATGTGGTTTGTGGAAAGAACACACATGCAATGACCACTGGTGGATCCATGTGTTGATTGTGGAAAAGAACACACATGCAATGACTCTAGTACTGGTTTGTGGTTTTAGTATAAGAACACACATGCAATGACTCTAGTACTAGTTTGTGGTTTTAGTATAAGAACACACATGCAATGACTCTAGTGGTTGATCCATGCGTGGTTTGTGGAAATAACACACATGGAATGACTCTAGTGGTTGATCCATGTGTGGTTTGTGGAAAGAACACACATGCAATGACTCTGGTTCATCCATATGTGGTCTATGGAAAGAACACACATGCAATGACCACTGGTGGATCCATGTGTGGTTTGTGGAAAAGAACACACATGCAATGACTCTAGTGCTGGTTTGTGGTTTTAGTATAAGAACAAACATGCAATGACTCTAGTGGTTGATCCATGTGTGGTTTGTGGAAAGAACACACATGCAATGACTCTGGTTGATCCATATGTGGTTTCTGGAAAGAACACACATGCAATGACCACTGGTGGATCCATGTGTGGTTTGTGGAAAAGAACACACATGCAATGACTCTAGTACTGGTTTATGGTTTTAGTATAAGAACACACATGCAATGACTCTAGTGGTTGATCCATGTGTGGTTTGTGGAAAGAACACACATGCAATGACTCTAGTGGTTGATCCATGTGTGGTTTGTGGAAATAACACACATCCAATGACCACTGGTGGATCCATGTGTGGTTTGTGGAAAGAACACACATGCAATGACTCTTGTGGTTGATCCATGTGTGGTTTGAGGAAATAACACACATGCAATGACTCTAGTGGTTGATCCATGTGTGGTTTGTGGAAAGAACACACATGCAATGACCACGGGTGGATCCATGTGTGGTTTGTGGAAAAGAACACACATGCAATGACTCTAGTGGTTGATCCATGTTTGTTTGTGGAAATAACACACATGCAGTGACTCTAGTGGTTGATCCATGTGTGGTTTGTGAAAAGAACACACCTGCAATGACTCTAGTGTTGGTTTTAGTATAAGAACACACATGCAATGACTCTAGTGGTTGATCCATGTGTGGTTTGTGGAAATAACACATATGCAATGAGTCTAGTGGTTGATACATGTGTGGTTTGTGGAAATAACACACATTCAATGACTGTAATGGGTCCACATGTGGTTTGTGGAAAGAACACACATGCAATGACCACTGGTTGATCCATAAGTTGTTTGTGGAAAGAACACCCATGCAATGAGTCTAGTGGATCCATGTGTGGTTTGTGGAAAAGAACACACATGCAATGACTCTACTGCTTGTTTGTGGTTTTAGTATAAGAACAAACATGCAATGACTCTAGTGGTTGATCCATGTGTGGTTTGTGAAAAGAACACACATGCAATGACTCTGGTTGATCCATGTGTGGTTTGTGGAAATAACACACATGCAATGACTCTAGTGTTTGATCCATGTGTGGTTTGTGGAAAGAACACACATGCAATGACTCTAGTTGATCCATATGTGGTTTGTGGAAAGAACACACATGCAATGACCACTGGTGGATCCATGTGTGGTTTGTGGAAAAGAACACACATGCAATGACTCTAGTACTGGTTTGTGGTTTTAGTATAAGAACACACATGCAATGACTCTAGTACTGGTTTGTAGTTTTAGTATAAGAACACACATGCAATGACTCTAGTGGTTGATCCATGTGTGGTTTGTGGAAATAACACACATGGAATGACTCTAGTGGTTGATCCATGAGTGGTTTATGGAAAGAACACACATGCAATGACTCTGGTTGATCCATATGTGGTTTGTGGAAAGAACACACATGCAATGACCACTGGTGGATCCATGTGTGGTTTGTGGAAAAGAACACGCATGCAATGACTCTAGTACTGGTTTGTGGTTTTAGTATAAGAACACACATGCAATGACTCTAGTACTGGTTTGTGGTTTTAGTACAAGAACACACATGCAATGACTCTAGTGGTTGATCCATGTGTGGTTTGTGGAAATAACACACATGCAATGACTCTAGTGGTTGATCCATGTGTGGTTTGTGGAAAGAACACACATGCAATGACCACTCATGGATCCATGTATGGTTTGTGGAAAAGAACACACATGCCATGACTCTAGTACTGGTTTGTGGTTTTAGTATAAGAACATACATGCAATGACTCTAGTGGTTGATCCATGTGTGGTTTGTGGAAATAACACACATGCAATGACTCTAGTGGTTGATCCATGTGTGGTTTGTGGAAAGTACACACATGCAATGACCACTGGTGGATCCATGTTGGTTTTAGTATAAGAACACACATGCAATGACTCTAGTACTGGTTTGTGGTTTTAGTATAAGAACACACATCCAATGACTCTAGTGGTGGATCCATGCGTGGTTTGTGGAAATAACACAGATGCAATGACCACTGGTGGATCCATGTGTGGTTTGTGGAAAGAACACACATGCAATGACTCTAGTGGTTGATCCATGTGTGGTTTCTGGAAAGAACACACATGCAATGACCACTGGTGGATCCATGTGTGGTTTGTGGAAAAGAACACACATGCAATGACTTTAGTGGTTGATCCATGTTTGTTTGTGGAAATAACACACATGCAATGACTCTAGTGGATGATCCATGTGTGGTTTGTGAAAAGAACACACATGCAATGACTCTGGTTGATCCAAGTGTGGTTTTGCGGAAATAACACACATGCAATGACTCTAGTGTTGGTTTTAGTATAAGAACACGCATGCAATGACTCTAGTGGTTGATCCATGTGTGGTTTGTGGAAATAACACACATGCAATGACCACTGGTGGATCCATGCGTGGTTTGTGGAAAGAACACACATGCAATGACTCTAGTACTGGTTTGTGGTTTTACTATAAGAACACACATGCAATGACTCTAGTGGTTGATCCATGTGTGGTTTGTGGAAATAACACACATGCAATGACTCTAGTGGTTGATCCATGTCTTGTTTGTGGAAAGAACACACATGCAATGACCATTGGTGGATCCATGTTGGTTTTAGTGTAAGAACACACATGCAATGACTCTAGTACTGGTTTGTGGTTTTAGTATAAGGACACACATGCAATGACTCTAGTGGTTGATACATGTGTGGTTTGTGGAAATAACACACATGCAATGACCACTGGTGGATCCATGTGTGGTTTGTGGAAAGAACACACATGCAATGACTCTAGTGGTTGATCCATGTGTGGTTTGTGGAAAGAACACACATGCAATGACCACTGGTGGATCCATGTGTGGTTTGTGGAAGAGAACAGACATGCAATGACTCTAGTGGTTAATCCATGTTTGTTTGTGGAAATAACACACATGCAATGACTCTAGTAGTTGATCCATGTGTGGTTTGTGAAAAGAACACACATGCAATGACTCTAGTGGTTGATCCATGTGTGGTTTGTGGAAATAACACACATGCAATGACTCTAGTGGTTGATCCATGTGTGGTTTGTGGAAAGAACACACATGCAATGACCACTGGTGGATCCATGTTGGGTTTAGTGTAAGAACACACATGCAATGACTCTAGTACTGGTTCATGGTTTTAGTATAAGAACACACATGCAATGACTCTAGTGGTTGATCCATGTGTGGTTTGTGGAAATAACACACATGCAATGACCACCGGTGGATCCATGTGTGGTTTGTGGAAAGAACACACATGCAATGACTCTAGTGGTTGATCCATGTGTGGTTTCTTGAAAGAACACACATGCAATGACCAGTGGTTGATCCATGTGTGCTTTGTGGAAAACAACACACATGCAATGACTCTAGTGGTTGATCCATGTTTGCTTGTGGAAATAACACACATGCAATGACTCTAGTGGTTGATCCATGTGTGGTTTGTGAAAAGAACACACATGCAATGACTCTGGTTGATCCATGTGTGGTTTGTGGAAATAACACACATGCAATGACCACTGGTGGATCCATGTGTCGTTTGCGGAAAAGAACACACATGCAATGACTCTAGTGGTTGATCCATGTTTGATTTTGGAAATAACACACATGCAATGACTCTAGTGGTTGATCCATGTGTGGTTTGTGAAAAGAACACACATGCAATGACTCTAGTGTTGGTTTTAGTATAAGAACACACATGCAATGACTCTAGTGGTTGATCCATATGTGGTTTGTGGAAAGAACACCCATGCAATGACTCTAGTGGTTGATCCATGTGTGGTTTGTGGAAATAACACACATGCAATGACTGTAATGGGTCCACATGTGTGGTTTGTGGAAAGATCACACATGCAATGACTCTGGTTGATCCATATGTGGTTTGTGGAAAGAACACACATGCAATGACTCTAGTGGTGGATCCATGTGTAGTTTGTCGAAAAACACACATGCAATGAATCTAGTGCTGGTTGGTGGTTTTAGTATAAGAACAAACATGCAATGACTCTAGTGGTTGATCCATGTGTGGTTTGTGGAAAGAACACACATGCAATGATTCTGGTTGATCCATATGTGGTTTGTGGAAAGAACACACATGCAATGACCACTGGTGGATCCATGTGTGGTTTGTGGACAAGAACACACATGCAATGACTCTAGTACTGGTTTGTGGTTTTAGTATAAGAACACACATGCAATGACTCTAGTACTGGTTTGTGGTTTTAGTACAAGAACACACATGCAATGACTCTAGTGGTTGATCCATGTGTGGTTAGTGGACAGAACACACATGCAATGACTCTAGTGGTTGATCCATGTGTGGTTTCTGGAAACAACACGCATGCAATAACCACTGGTGGATCCATGTGTGGTTTGTGGAAAAGAACACACATGCAATGACTCTAGTGGTTGATCCATGTTTGTTTGTGGAAATAACACACATGCAATGACTCTAGTGGATGATCCATGTGTGGTTTGTGAAAAGAACACACATGCAATGACTCTGGTTGATCCAAGTGTGGTTTTGCGGAAATAACACACATGCAATGACTCTAGTGTTGGTTTTAGTATAAGAACACGCATGCAATGACTCTAGTGGTTGATCCATGTGTGGTTTGTGGAAATAACACACATGCAATGACCACTGGTGGATCCATGCGTGGTTTGTGGAAAGAACACACATGCAATGACTCTAGTACTGGTTTGTGGTTTTACTATAAGAACACACATGCAATGACTCTAGTGGTTGATCCATGTGTGGTTTGTGGAAATAACACACATGCAATGACTATAGTGGTTGATCCATGTCTTGTTTGTGGAAAGAACACACATGCAATGACCATTGGTGGATCCATGTTGGTTTTAGTGTATGAACACACATGCAATGACTCTAGTACTGGTTTGTGGTTTTAGTATAAGGACACACATGCAATGACTCTAGTGGTTGATACATGTGTGGTTTGTGGAAATAACACACATGCAATGACCACTGGTGGATCCATGTGTGGTTTGTGGAAATAACACACATGCAATGACTCTAGTGGTTGATCCATGTGTGGTTTGTGGAAAGAACACACATGCAATGACCACTGGTGGATCCATGTGTGGTTTGTGGAAATAACACACATGCAATGACTCTAGTGGTTGATCCATGTGTGGTTTGTGGAAAGAACACACATGCAATGACCACTGGTGGATCCATGTGTGGTTTGTGGAAGAGAACACACATGCAATGACTCTAGTGGTTAATCCATGTTTGTTTGTGGAAATAACACACATGCAATGACTCTAGTAGTTGATCCATGTGTGGTTTGTGAAAAGAACACACATGCAATGACTCTAGTGGTTGATCCATGTGTGGTTTGTGGAAATAACACACATGCAATGACTCTAGTGGTTGATCCATGTGTGGTTTGTGGAAAGAACACACATGCAATGACCACTGGTGGATCCATGTGTGGTTTGTGGAAAAGAACACACATGCAATGACTCTAGTGGTTGATCCATGTTTGTTTGTGGAAATAACACACATGCAGTGACTCTAGTGGTTGATCCGTGTGTGGTTTGTGAAAAGAACACACCTGCAATGACTCTAGTGTTGGTTTTAGTATAAGAACACACATGCAATGACTCTAGTGGTTGATCCATGTGTGGTTTGTGGAAATAACACATATGCAATGGCTCTAGTGGTTGATACATGTATGGTTTGTGGAAATAACACACATTCAATGACTGTAATGGGTCCACATGTGGTTTGTGGAAAGAACACACATGGAGTGACCACTGGTTGATCCATAAGTTGTTTGGTGAGAAGAACACACATGCAATGAGTCTAGTGGATCCATGTGTGGTTTGTGGAAAAGAACACACATGCAACGACTCTACTGCTGGTTTGTGGTTTTAGTATAAGAACAAACATGCAATGACTCTAGTGGTTGATCCATGTGTGGTTTGTGGAAAGAACACACATGCAATGACTCTGGTTGATCCATATGTGGTTTATGGAAAGAACACACATGCAATGACCACTGGTGGATCCATGTGTGGTTTGTGGAAAAGAACACACATGCAATGACTCTAGTGCTGGTTTGTGGTTTTAGTATAAGAACAAACATGCATTGACTCTAGTGGTTGATCCATGTGTGGTTTGTGGAAAGAACACACATGCAATGACTCTGGTTGATCCATATGTGGTTTGTGGAAAGAACACACATGCAATGACCACTGGTGGATCCATGTGTGGTTTGTGGAAAAGAACACACATGCAATGACTCTAGTGGTTGATCCATGTTTGTTTGTGGAAATAACAAAAATGCAATTACTCTAGTAGTTGATCCATGTGTGGTTTGTGGAAAGAACACACATGTAATGACTCTGGTTGATCCATATGTGGTTTGTGGAAAGAACACACATGCAATGACCACTGGTGGATCCATGTGTGGTTTGTGGAAAAGAACACACATGCAATGACTCTAGTACTTGTTTGTGGTTTTAGTATAAGAACACACATGCAATTACTCTAGTACTGGTTTGTGGTTTAAGTATAAGAACACACATGCAATGACTCTAGTGGTTGATCCATGTGTGGTTTGTGGAAAGAACACACATGCAATGACTCTAGTGGTTGATCCATGTGTGGTTTGTGGAAATAACACACATGCAATGACTCTAGTGGTTGATCCATGTGTGGTTTGTGGAAAGAACACACATGCAATGACCACTGGTGGATCCATGTTGGGTTTAGTGTAAGAACACACATGCAATGACTCTAGTACTGGTTTGTGGTTTTAGTATAAGAACACACATGCAATGACTCTAGTGGTTGATCCATGTGTGGTTTGTGGAAATAACACACATGCAATGACCACCGGTGGATCCATGTGTGGTTTGTGGAAAGAACACACATGCAATGACTCTAGTGGTTGATCCATGTGTGGTTTCTGGAAAGAACACACACGCAATGACCAGTGGTTGATCCATGTGTGGTTTGTGGAAAAAACACACATGCAATGACTCTAGTGGTTGATCCATGTTTGTTTGTGGAAATAACACACATGCAATGACTCTAGGGGTTGATCCATGTGTGGTTTGTGAAAAGAACACACATGCAATGACTCTGGTTGATCCATGTGTGGTTTGTGGAAATAACACACATGCAATGACCACTGGTGGATCCATGTGTCGTTTGCGGAAAAGAACACACATGCAATGACTCTAGTGGTTGATCCATGTTTCTTTTTGGAAATAACACACATGCAATGACTCTAGTGGTTGATCCATGTGTGGTTTGTGAAAAGAACACACATGCAATGACTCTAGTGGTTGATCCATATGTGGTTTGTGGAAAGAACACCCATGCAATGACTCTAGTGGTTGATCCATGTGTGGTTTGTGGAAATAACACACATGCAATGACTGTAATGGGTCCACATGTGTGGTTTGTGGAAAGATCACACATGCAATGACTCTGGTTGATCCATATGTGGTTTGTGGAAAGAACACACATGCAATGACTCTAGTGGTGGATCCATGTGTAGTTTGTGGAAAAACACACATGCAATGAATCTAGTGCTGGTTTGTGGTTTTAGTATAAGAACAAACATGCGATGACTCTAGTGGTTGATACATGTGTGGTTTGTGGAAAGAACACACATGCAATGACTAGTGGTTGATCTATATGTGGTTTGTGGAAAGAACACACATGCAATGACCACTGGTGGATCCATGTGTGATTTGTGGAAAAGAACACACATGCAATGACTCTAGTATTGGTTTGTGGTTTTAGTATAAGAACACACATGCAATGACTCTAGTGGTTGATCCATGTGTGGTTTGTGGAAATAACACACATGCAATGACTCTAGTGGTTGATCCATGGGTGGTTTGTGGAAAGAACACACATGCAATGACCACTGGTGGATCCATGTTGGTTTTAGTGTAGGAACACACATGCAATGACTCTAGTACTGGTTTGTGGTTTTAGTATAAGAACGCACATGCAATGACTCTAATGGTTGATCCATGTGTGGTTTGTGGAAATAACACACATGCAATGACTCTAGTGGTTGATCCATGTGTGGTTTGTGGAAAGAACACACATGCAATGACCACTGGTGGATCCATGTGTGGTTTGTGGAAAAGAACACACATGCAATGACTCTAGTGCTGGTTTTTGGTTTTAGTATAAGAACAAACATGCAATGACTCTAGTGGTCGATCCATGTGTGGTTTGTGGAAAGAACACACATGCAATGACTCTAGTGGTTGATCCATGAGTGGTTTGTGGAAATAACACACATGCAATGACCACTGGTGGATCCATGTGTGGTTTGTGGAAAGAACACACTTGCAATGACTCTAGTGCGTTTTTGTGGTTTTAGTATAAGAACACACATGCAATGACTCTAGTGGTTGATCCATGTGTGGTTTGTGGAAATAACACACATGCAAAGACTCTAGTGGTTGATCCATGTGGTTTGTGGAAAGAACACACATGCAATGACTCTAGTGGATCCATGTTGGTTTGTGGAAAGAACACACATGCAATGACTCTAGTTGATCCATTGTGGTTTTGTGGATAAGAACAAACATGCAATGACTATGGGGGATCCATGTGTGGGTTGCGGATCTAACACACATGCAATGACCAATGGTGGATCCATGTGTGGTTTGTGGAAAGAACACACATGCAATGACTCTAGTGGTTGATCCATGTGTGGTTTGTGGAAAGAACACACATGCAATGACTCTGGTGGATCGATGTGGTTTGTGGAAAGAACACACATGCAATGACTCTAGTGGTTGATCCATGTGTGGTTTTGGAAAGAACACACATGCAATGACTCTAGTGGTTGATCCATGTGGTTTTGGAAAGAACACACATGCAATGACTCTAGTGGTTGATCCATGTGTGGTTTGTGGAAAGTTATAAGAACACACATGCAATGACTCTAGTGGTTGATCCATGTGTGGTTTGTGGAAATAACACACATGCAATGACTATAGTGGTTGATCCATGTGTGGTTTGTGGAAAGAACACACATGCAATGACTCTGGTTGATCCATATGTGGTTTGTGGAAATAACACACATGCAGTGACCACTGGTGGATCCATGTGTGGTTTGTGGAAAAGAACACGCATGCAATGACTCTAGTACAGGTTTGTGGTTTTAGTATAAGAACACACATGTAATGACTCTAGTACTGGTTTGTGGTTTTAGTACAAGAACACACATGCAATGACTCTAGTGGTTGATCCATGTGTGGTTTGTGGAAATAACACACATGCAATGACTCTAGTGGTTGATCCATACATGGTTTGTGGAAGGAACACACATGCAATCACCACTGGTGGATCCATGTGTGGTTTGTGGAAAAGAACACACATGCAATGACTCTAGTACTGGTTTGTGGTTTTAGTATAAGAACACACATGCAATGACTCTAGTGGTTGATCCATGTGTGGTTTGTGGAAATAACACACATGCAATGACTCTAGTGGTTGATCCATGTGTGGTTTATGGAAAGAACACACATGGAATGACCACTGGTGGATCCATGTTGGGTTTAGTGTAAGAACACACATGCAATGACTCTAGTACTGGTTTGTGGTTTTAGTATAAGAACACACATGCAATGACTCTAGTGGTTGATCCATGTGTGGTTTGTGGAAATAACACACATGCAATGACTCTAGTGGTTGATCCATGTGTGGCTTGTGGAAAGAACACACATGCAATGACCACTGGTGGATCCATGTGTGGTTTGTGGAAAAGAACACACATGCAATGACTCTAGTGCTGGTTTTTGGTTTTAGTATAAGAACAAACATGCAATGACTCTAGTGGTCGATCCATGTGTGGTTTGTGGAAAGAACACACATGCAATGACTCTAGTGGTTGATCCATGAGTGGTTTGTGGAAATAACACACATGCAATGACCACTGGTGGATCCATGTGTGGTTTGTGGAAAGAACACACTTGCAATGACTCTAGTACTGGTTTGTGGTTTTAGTATAAGAACACACATGCAATGACTCTAGTGGTTGATCCATGTGTGGTTTGTGGAAATAACACACATGCAAAGACTCTAGTGGTTGATCCATGTGTGGTTTGTGGAAAGAACACACATGCAATTACCATTGGTGGATCCATGTTGGTTTTAGTGTAAGAACACACATGCAATGACTCTAGTACTGGTTTGTGGTTTTAGTATAAGAACACACATGCAATGACTCTAGTGGTTGATCCATGTGTGGTTTGTGGATCTAACACACATGCAATGACCATTGGTGGATCCATGTGTGGTTTGTGGAAAGAACACACATGCAATGACTCTAGTGGTTGATCCATGTGTGGTTTGTGGAGAGAAGACACATGCAATGACCACTGGTGGATCCATGTGTGGTTTGTGGAAAAGAACACACATGCAATAACTCTAGTGGTTGATCCATGTTTGTTTGTGGAAATAACACACATGCAATGACTCTAGTGGTTGATCCATGTGTGGTTTGTGGAAAGAACACACATGCAATGACTCTAGTGGTTGATCCATGAGTGGTTTGTGGAAAGAACACACATGCAATGACTCTGGTTGATCCATATGTGGTTTGTGGAAAGAACACACATGCAATGACCCCTGGTGGATCCATGTGTGGTTTGTAGAAAAGAACACACATGCAATGATTCTGGTTGATCCATGTGTGGTTTGTGGAAATAACACACATGCAATGACTCTAGTGTTTGATCCATGTGTGGTTTGTGGAAAGAACACACATGCAATGACTCTGGTTGATCCATATGTGGTTTGTGGAAAGAACACACATGCAATGACCACTGGTGGATCCATGTGTGGTTTTTGGAAAAGAACACACATGCAAGGACTCTAGTACTGGTTTGTGGTTTTAGTATAAGAACACACATGAAATGACTCTAGTACGGATTTGTGGTTTTAGTATAAGAACACACATGCAATGACTCTAGTGGTTGATCCATGTGTGGTTTGTGGAAATAACACACATGCAATGACTATAGTGGTTGATCCATGTGTGGTTTGTGGAAAGAACACACATGCAATGACTCTGGTTGATCCATATGTGGTTTGTGGAAATAACACACATGCAGTGACCACTGGTGGATCCATGTGTGGTTTGTGGAAAAGAACACGCATGCAATGACTCTAGTACAGGTTTGTGGTTTTAGTATAAGAACACACATGTAATGACTCTAGTACTGGTTTGTGGTTTTAGTACAAGAACACACATGCAATGACTCTAGTGGTTGATCCATGTGTGGTTTGTGGAAATAACACACATGCAATGACTCTAGTGGTTGATCCATACATGGTTTGTGGAAGGAACACACATGCAATCACCACTGGTGGATCCATGTGTGGTTTGTGGAAAAGAACACACATGCAATGACTCTAGTACTGGTTTGTGGTTTTAGTATAAGAACACACATGCAATGACTCTAGTGGTTGATCCATGTGTGGTTTGTGGAAATAACACACATGCAATGACTCTAGTGGTTGATCCATGTGTGGTTTATGGAAAGAACACACATGGAATGACCACTGGTGGATCCATGTTGGGTTTAGTGTAAGAACACACATGCAATGACTCTAGTACTGGTTCGTTGTTTTAGTATAAGAACACACATGCAATGACTCTCGTGGTTGATCCATGTGTGGTTTGTGGAAATAACACACATGCAATAACCACCGGTGGATCCATGTGTGGTTTGTGGAAAGAACACACATGCAATGACTCTAGTGGTTGATCCATGTGTGGTTTCTGGAAAGAACACACATGCAATGACCAGTGGTGGATCCATGTGTGTTTTGTGGAAAACAACACACATGCAATGACTCTAGTGGTTGATCCATGTTTGTTTGTGGAAATAACACACATGCAATGACTCTAGTGGTTGATCCATGTGTGGTTTGTGAAAAGAACACACATGCAATGACTCTGGTTGATCCATGTGTGGTTTGTGGAAATAACACACATGCAATGACCACTGGTGGATCCATGTGTCGTTTGCGGAAAAGAACACACATGCAATGACTCTAGTGGTTGATCCATGTTTCTTTTTGGAAATAACACACATGCAATGACTCTAGTGGTTGATCCATGTGTGGTTTGTGAAAAGAACACACATGCAATGACTCTAGTGTTGGTTTTAGTATAAGAACACACATGCAATCACTCTAGTGGTTGATCCATATGTGGTTTGTGGAAAGAACACCCATGCAATGACTATAATGGGTCCACATGTGGTTTGTGGAAAGAACACCCATGCAATGACCACTGGTGGATCCATGTGTGGTTTGTGGAAAAGAACACACATGCAATGACTCTAGTGCTGGTTTGTGGTTTTAGTATAAGAACAAACATGCAATGACTCTAGTGGTTGATCCATGTGTGGTTTGTGGAAAGAACACACATGCAATGACTCTGGTTGATCCATATGTGGTCTATGGAAAGAACACACATGCAATGACCACTGGTGGATCCATGTGTGGTTTGTGGAAAAGAACACACATGCAATGACTCTAGTTCTGGTTTGTGGTTTTAGTATAAGAACAAACATGCTATGACTCTAGTGGTTGATCCATGTGTGGTTTGTGGAAAGAACACACATGCAATGATTCTGGTTGATCCATATGTGGTTTGTGGAAAGAACACACATGCAATGACCACTGGTGGATCCGTGTGTGGTTTGTGGAAAATAACACACATGCAATGACTCTAGTGGTTGATCCATGTGTGGTTTGTGAAAAGAACACACATGCAATGACTCTGGTTGATCCATGTGTGGTTTGTGGAAATAACACACATGCAATGACTCTAGTGTTGGTTTTAGTATAAGAACACGCATGCAATGACTCTAGTGGTTGATCCATGTGTGGTTTGTGGAAATAACACACATGCAATGACCACTCGTGGATCCACGTGTGGTTTGTGGAAAAGAACACACATGCAATGACTCTAGTACTGGTTTGTGGTTTTAGTACAAGAACACACATGCAATGACTCTAATGGTTGATCCATGTGTGGTTAGTGGAAATAGCACACATGCAATGACTCTAGTGGTTGATCCATGTGTGGTTTATGGAAAGAACACACATGCAATGACTAGTGGTTGATCCATATGTGGTTTGTGGAAAGAACACACATGCAATGACCACTGGTGGATCCATGTGTGATTTGTGGAAAAGAACACACATGCAATGACTCTAGTGTTGGTTTGTGGTTTTAGTATAAGAACAAACATGCAATGACTCTAGTGGTTGATCCATGTGTGGTTTGTGGAAAGAACACACATGCAATGACTTTGGTAGATCCATATGTGGTTTGTGGAAAGAACACGCATGCAATGACCACTGGTGGATCCATGTGTGGTTTGTGGAAAAGAACACACATGCAATGACTCTAGTGCTGGTTTGTGGTTTTAGTATAAGAACAAACATGCAATGACTCTAGTGGTTGATCCATGTGTGGTTTGTGGAAAGAACACACATGCAATGACTCTAGTGGTTGATCCATGAGTGGTTTGTGGAAAGAACACACATGTAATGACCACTGGTGGATCCATCTGGGGTTTGTGGAAAAGAACACACATGCAATGACTCTAGTGGTTGATCCATGTTTGTTTGTGGAAATAACACACATGCAATGACTCTAGTGGTTGATCCATGTGTTGTTTGTGAAAAGAACACACATGCAATGACTCTAGTGTTGGTTTTAGTATAAGAACACACATGCAATGACTCTAGTGGTTGATCCATGTGTGGTTTGTGGAAATAACACATATGCAATGACTCTAGTGGTTGATCCATGTGTGGTTTGTGGAAATAACACACATGCAATGACTGTAATGGGTCCACATGTGGTTTTTGGAAAGAACACACATGCAATGACCACTAGTTGATCCATAAGTTGTTTGTGGAAAAGAACACACATGCAATCAGTCTAGTGGATCCATGTGTGGTTTGTGGAAAAGAACACACATGCAATGACTCTACTGCTGGTTTGTGGTTTTAGTATAAGAACAAACATGCAATGACTCTAGTGGTTGATCCATGTGTGGTTTGTGGAAAGAACACACATGCAATGACTCTGGTTGATCCATATGTGGTCTATGGAAAGAACACACATGCAATGACCACTGGTGGATCCATGTGTGGTTTGTGGAAAAGAACACACATGCAATGACTCTAGTGCTGGTTTGTGGTTTTAGTATAAGAACAAACATGCAATGACTCTAGTGGTTGATCCATGTGTGGTTTGTGGAAAGAACACACATGCAATGACTCTGGTTGATCCATATGTGGTTTGTGGAAAGAACACACATGCAATGACCACTGGTGGATCCATGTTGGTTTTAGTGTAAGAACACACATGCAATGACTCTAGTACTGGTTCGTGATTTTAGTATAAGAACACACATGCAATGACTCTAGTGGTTGATCCATGTGTGGTTTGTGGAAATAACACACATGCAATGACTCTAGTGGTTGATCCATGTGTGGTTTGTGGAAATAACACACATGCAATGACCACTGGTGGATCCATGTGTGGTTTGTGGAAAGAACACACATGCAATGATTCTAGTGGTTGATCCATGTGGGGTTTCTGGAAAGAACACACATGCAATGACCACTGGTGGATCCATGTGTGGTTTGTGGAAAAGAACACACATGCAATGACTCTAGTGGTTGATCCATGTTTGTTTGTGGAAATAACACACATGCAATGACTCTAGTGGTTGATCCATGTGTGGTTTGTGAAAAGAACACACATGCAATGTCTCTGGTTGATCCATGTGTGGTTTGTGGAAATAACACACATGCAATGACCACTAGTGGATCCATGTGTGGTTTGCGGAAAAGAACACATATGCAATGACTCTAGTGGTTGATCCATGTTTGTTTTTGGAAATAACACACATGCAACGACTCTAGTGGTCGATCCATGTGTGGTTTGTGAAAAGAACACACATGCAATGACTCTAGTGTTGGTTTTAGTATAAGAACACACGTGCAATGACTCTAGTGGTTGATCCATGTGTGGTTTGTGGAAATAACACACATGCAATGACTATAATGGGTCCACATGTGGTTTGTGGAAAGAACACCCATGCAATGACCACTGGTGGATCCATGTGTGGTTGGTGGAAAAGAACACACATGCAATGACTCTAGTGCTGGTTTGTGGTTTTAGTATAAGAACAAACATGCAATGACTCTAGTGGTTGATCCATGTGTGGTTTGTGGAAAGAACACACATGCAATGACGCTGGTTGATCCATATGTGGTCTATGGAAAGAACACACATGCAATGACCACTGGTGGATCCATGTGTGGTTTGTGGAAAAGAACACACATGCAATGACTCTAGTGCTGGTTTGTGGTTTTAGTATAAGAACAAACATGCAATGACTCTAGTACTGGTTTGTGGTTTTAGTATAAGAACACACATGCAATGACTCTAGTAGTTGATCCATGTGTGGTTTTTGGAAATAACACACATGCAATGACTCTAGTGGTTGATCCATGTGTGGTTTGTGGAAAGAACACACATGCAATGACCACTGGTGGATCCATGTTGGTTTTAGTATAAGAACACACATGCAATGACTCTAGTGGTTGATCCATGTTTGTTTGTGGAAATAACACACATGCAATGACTCTAGTGGTTGATCCATGTGTGGTTTATGAAAAGAACACACATGCAATGACTCTAGTGTTGGTTTTAGTATAAGAACACACATGCAATGACTCTAGTGGTTGATCCATGTGTGGTTTGTGGAAATAACACATATGCAATGACTCTAGTGGTTGATCCATGTGTGGTTTGTGGAAATAACACACATGCAATGACTCTAGTGGGTCCACATGTGTGGTTTGTGGAAAGAACACACATGCAATGACTCTGGTTGATCCATATGTGGTTTGTGGAAAGAACACACATGCAATAACTCTAGTGGTGGATCCATGTGTGGTTTGTGGAAAAGAACACACATGCAATGACTCTAGTGCTGGTTTGTGGTTTTAGTATAAGAACACTCATGCAATGACTCTAGTGGTTGATCCATGTGTGGTTTGTGGAAAAGAACACACATGCAATGACTCTAGTGGTTGATCCATGTTTGTTTGTGGAAATAACACACATGCAATGACTCTAGTGGTTGATCCATGTGTGGTTTGTGAAAAGAACACACATGCAATGACTGTAGTGTTGGTTTTAGTATAAGAACACACATGCAATGACTCTAGTGGTTGATCCATGTGTGGTTTGTGGAAATAACACACATGCAATGACCACTGGTGGATCCATGCGTGGTTTGTGGAAAGAACACACATGCAATGACTCTAGTACTGGTTTGTGGTTTTAGTATAAGAACACACATGCAATGACTCTAGTGGTTGATCCATGTGTGGTTTGTGGAAATAACACACATGCAATGACTCTAGTGGTTGATCCATGTGTGGTTTGTGGAAAGAACACACATGCAATGACCATTGGTGGATCCATGTTGGTTTTAGTGTAAGAACACACATGCAATGACTCTAGTACTGGTTTGTGGTTTTAGTATAAGAACACACATGCAATGACTCTAGTGTTGATCCATGTGTGTCTTGTGGAAATAACACACATGCAATGACCACTGGTGGATCCATGTGTGGTTTGTGGAAAGAACACACATGCAATGTCTCTAGTGGTTGATCCATGTTTGGGTTTGCGGAAGAACACACATGCAATGACCACTGGTGGATCCATGTGTGGTTTGTGGAAAAGAACACACATGCAATGACTCTAGTGGTTGATCCATGTGTGGTTTGTGGAAATAACACATATGCAATGACTCTAGTGGTTGATCCATGTGTGGTTTGTGGAAATAACACATATGCAATGACTGTAATGGGTCCACATGTGGTTTGTGGAAAGAACACCCATGCAATGACCACTGGTGGATCCATGTGTGGTTTGTGGAAAAGAACACACATGCAATGACTCTAGTGGTTGATCCATATGTGGTTTGTGGAAAGAACACACATGCAATGACTCTAGTGGTTGATCCATGTGTGGTTTGTGGAAATAACACATATGCAATGACTCTAGTGGTTGATCCATGTGTGCTTTGTGTAAGTAACACACATGCAATGACTGTAATGGGTCCACATGTGGTTTGTGGAAAGAACACCCATGCACGGACCACTGGTGGATCCATGTGTGGTTTGTGGAAAAGAACACACATGCAATGACTCTAGTGCTGGTTTGTGGTTTTAGTATAAGAACAAACATGCAATGACTCTAGTGGTTGATCCATGTGTGGTTTGTGGAAAGAAGACACATGCAATGACTCTGGTTGATCCATATGTGGTTTGTGGAAAGAACAAACATGCAATGACCACTGGTGGATCCATGCGTGGTTTGTGGAAAGAACACACATGCAATGACTCTAGTACTGGTTTGTGGTTTTAGTATAAGAACACACATGCAATGACTCTAGTGTTTGATACATGTGTGGTTTTTGGAAAGAACACACATGCAATGACCACTGGTGGATCCATGTGTGGTTTGTGGAAAAGAACACACATGCAATGACTCTAGTACTGGTTTGTGATTTTAGTATAAGAACACACATGCAATGACTCTAGTGGTTGATCCATGTGTGGTTTGTGGAAATAACACACATGCAATGACTCTAGTGGTTGATCCATGTGTGGTTTGTGGAAAGAACACACATGCAATGACCACTGGTGGATCCATGTTGGTTTTAGTGTAAGAACACACATGCAATCACTCTAGTACTGGTTTGTGGTTTTAGTATAAGAACACACATGCAATGACTCTAGTGGTTGATCCATGTGTGTTTTGTTTAAATAACAGACATGCAATGACCACTGGTGGATCCATGTGTGGTTTGTGAAAGAACACACATGCAATGTCTCTAGTTGTTGATCCATGTGTGGTTTCTGGAAAGAACACACATGCAATGACCACTGGTGGATCCATGTGTGGTTTGTGGAAAAGAACACACATGCAATGACTCTAGTGGTTGATCCATGTGTGGTTTGTGGAAATAACACACATGCAATGACTCTAGTGGTTGATCCATGTGTGGTTTGTGGAAAGAACACACATGCAATGACCATTGGTGGATCCATGTTGGTTTTAGTGTAAGAACACACATGCAATGACTCTAGTACTGGTTTGTGGTTTTAGTATAAGAACACACATGCAATGACTCTAGTGTTGATCCATGTGTGTCTTGTGGAAATAACACACATGCAATGACCACTGGTGGATCCATGTGTGGTTTGTGGAAATAATGAACACACATGCATTTTCTCTAGTGGTTGATCCATGTGTGGTTTTGTGGAAAGAACACACATGCAATGACCACTAGTGGATCCATGTGTGGTTTGTGGAAAAGAACACACATGCAATGACTCTAGTGGTTGATCCATGTGTGGTTTGTGGAAATAACACATATGCAATGACTCTAGTGGTTGATCCATGTGTGGTTTGTGGAAATAACACACATGCAATGACTGTAATGGGTCCACATGTGGTTTGTGGAAAGAACACCCATGCAATGACCACTGGTGGATCCATGTGTGGTTTGTGGAAAAGAACACACATGCAATGACTCTAGTGCTGGTTTGTGGTTTTAGTATAAGAACAAACATGCAATGACTCTAGTGGTTGATCCATGTGTGGTTTGTGGAAAGAAGACACATGCAATGACTCTGGTTGATCCATATGTGGTTTGTGGAAAGAACACACATGCAATGACCACTGGTGGATCCATGCGTGGTTTGTGGAAAGAACACACATGCAATGACTCTAGTAGTGGTTTGTGGTTTTAGTATAAGAACACACATACAATGAATATAGTGGTTGATCCATGTGTGGTTTGTGGAAATAACACACATGCAATGACCACTGGTTGATCCATGTGTGGTTTGTGGAAAGAACACACATGCAATGACTCTAGTACTGGTTTGTGATTTTAGTATAAGAACACACATGCAATGACTCTAGTGGTTGATCCATGTGTGGTTTGTGGAAATAACACACATGCAATGACTCTAGTGGTTGATCCATGTGTGGTTTGTGGAAAGAACACACATGCAATGACCACTGGTGGATCCATGTTGGTTTTAGTGTAAGAACACACATGCAATCACTCTAGTACTGGTTTGTGGTTTTAGTATAAGAACACACATGCAATGACTCTAGTGGTTGATCCATGTGTGTTTTGTTTAAATAACAGACATGCAATGACCACTGGTGGATCCATGTGTGGTTTGTGAAAGAACACACATGCAATGTCTCTAGTTGTTGATCCATGTGTGGTTTCTAGAAAGAACACACATGCAATGACCACTGGTGGATCCATGTGTGGTTTGTGGAAAGAACACACATGCAATGACTCTAGTGGTTGATCCATGTGTGGTTTGTGGAAATAACACACATGCAATGACTCTAGTGGTTGATCCATGTGTGGTTTGTGGAAAGAACACACATGCAATGACCATTGGTGGATCCATGTTGGTTTTAGTGTAAGAACACACATGCAATGACTCTAGTACTGGTTTGTGGTTTTAGTATAAGAACACACATGCAATGACTCTAGTGTTGATCCATGTGTCTTGTGGAAATAACACACATGCAATGACCACTGGTGGATCCATGTGTGGTTTGTGGAAAGAACACACATGCAATGTCTCTAGTGGTTGATCCATGTGTGGTTTCTGGAAAGAACACACATGCAATGACCACTGGTGGATCCATGTGTGGTTTGTGGAAAAGAACACACATGCAATGACTCTAGTGGTTGATCCATGTGTGGTTTGTGGAAATAACACATATGCAATGACTCTAGTGGTTGATCCATGTGTGGTTTGTGGAAATAACACATATGCAATGACTGTAATGGGTCCACATGTGGTTTGTGGAAAGAACACCCATGCAATGACCACTGGTGGATCCATGTGTTGTTTGTGGAAAAGAACACACATGCAATGACTCTAGTGGTTGATCCATATGTGGTTTGTGGAAAGAACACACATGCAATGACTCTAGTGGTTGATCATGTGTGGTTTGTGGAAATAACACATATGCAATGACTCTAGTGGTTGATCCATGTGTGGTTTGTGTAAATAACACACATGCAATGACTGTAATGGGTCCACATGTGGTTTGTGGAAAGAACACCCATGCACTGACCACTGGTGGATCCATGTGTGGTTTGTGGAAAAGAACACACATGCAATGACTCTAGTGCTGGTTTGTGGTTTTAGTATAAGAACAAACATGCAATGACTCTAGTGGTTGATCCATGTGTGGTTCGTGGAAAGAAGACACATGCAATGACTCTGGTTGATCCATATGTGGTTTGTGGAAAGAACACACATGCAATGACCACTGGTGGATCCATGCGTGGTTTGTGGAAAGAACACACATGCAATGACTCTAGTATTGGTTTGTGGTTTTAGTATAAGAACACACATACAATGAATATAGTGGTTGATCCATGTGTGGTTTGTGGAAATAACACACATGCAATGACTCTAGTGGTTGATCCATGTGTGGTTTGTGGAAAGAACACACATGCAATGACCATTGGTGGATCCATGTTGGTTTTAGTGTAAGAACACACATGCAATGACTCTAGTGGTTGATCCATGTGTGGTTTGTGGAAATAACACACATGCAATGACTACTGGTGGATCCATGTGTGGTTTGTGGAAAGAACACACATGCAATGACTCTAGTGGTTGATCCATGTGTGGTTTGTGGAAAGAACACACATGCAATGACCACTGGTGGACCAATGTGTGCTTCGTGGAAAATAACACACATGCAATGACTCTAGTGGTTGATCCATGTTTGTTTGTGGAAATAACAGACATGCAATGACTCTAGTGGTTGATCCATGTGTGGTTTGTGATAAGAACACACATGCAATGACTCTAGTTGATCCATGTGTGGTTTGTGGAAATAACACACATGCAATGACTCTTGTATTTGATCCATGTGTGGTTTGTGGAAAGACCACACATGCAATGACTCTGGTTGATCCATATGTGGTTTGTGGAAAGAACACACATGCAATGACCACTAGTGGATCCATGTGTGGTTTGCGAAAAAGAACACACATGCAATGACTCTAGTACTGGTTTGTGGTTTTAGTATAAGAACACACATGCAATGACTCTAGTACTGGTTTGTGGTTTTAGTATTAGAACACACATACAATGACTCTAGTGGTTGATCCATGTGTGGTTTGTGGAAATAACACACATGCAATGACTCTAGTGGTTGGTCCATGTGTGGTTTGTGGAAAGAAGACACATGCAATGACTCTGGTTGATCCATATGTGGTTTGTGGAAAGAACAAACATGCAATGACCACTGGTGGATCCATGCGTGGTTTGTGGAAAGAACACACATGCAATGACTCTAGTACTGGTTTGTGGTTTTAGTATAAGAACACACATGCAATGACTCTAGTGGTTGATCCATGTGTGGTTTTTGGAAAGAACACACATGCAATGACCACTGGTGGATCCATGTGTGGTTTGTGGAAAAGAACACACATGCAATGACTCTAGTACTGGTTTGTGATTTTAGTATAAGAACACACATGCAATGACTCTAGTGGTTGATCCATGTGTGGTTTGTGGAAATAACACACATGCAATGACTCTAGTGGTTGATCCATGTGTGGTTTGTGGAAAGAACACACATGCAATGACCACTGGTGGATCCATGTTGGTTTTAGTGTAAGAACACACATGCAATCACTCTAGTACTGGTTTGTGGTTTTAGTATAAGAACACACATGCAATGACTCTAGTGGTTGATCCATGTGTGTTTTGTTTAAATAACAGACATGCAATGACCACTGGTGGATCCATGTGTGGTTTGTGAAAGAACACACATGCAATGTCTCTAGTTGTTGATCCATGTGTGGTTTCTAGAAAGAACACACATGCAATGACCACTGGTGGATCCATGTGTGGTTTGTGGAAAAGAACACACATGCAATGACTCTAGTGGTTGATCCATGTGTGGTTTGTGGAAATAACACACATGCAATGACTCTAGTGGTTGATCCATGTGTGGTTTGTGGAAAGAACACACATGCAATGACCATTGGTGGATCCATGTTGGTTTTAGTGTAAGAACACACATGCAATGACTCTAGTACTGGTTTGTGGTTTTAGTATAAGAACACACATGCAATGACTCTAGTGTTGATCCATGTGTGTCTTGTGGAAATAACACACATGCAATGACCACTGGTGGATCCATGTGTGGTTTGTGGAAATAACACACATGCAATGTCTCTAGTGGTTGATCCATGTGTGGTTTCTGGAAAGAACACACATGCAATGACCACTGGTGGATCCATGTGTGGTTTGTGGAAAAGAACACACATGCAATGACTCTAGTGGTTGATCCATGTGTGGTTTGTGGAAATAACACATATGCAATGACTCTAGTGGTTGATCCATGTGTGGTTTGTGGAAATAACACATATGCAATGACTGTAATGGGTCCACATGTGGTTTGTGGAAAGAACACCCATGCAATGACCACTGGTGGATCCATGTGTGGTTTGTGGAAAAGAACACACATGCAATGACTCTAGTGGTTGATCCATATGTGGTTTGTGGAAAGAACACACATGCAATGACTCTAGTGGTTGATCATGTGTGGTTTGTGGAAATAACACATATGCAATGACTCTAGTGGTTGATCCATGTGTGGTTTGTGTAAATAACACACATGCAATGACTGTAATGGGTCCACATGTGGTTTGTGGAAAGAACACCCATGCACTGACCACTGGTGGATCCATGTGTGGTTTGTGGAAAAGAACACACATGCAATGACTCTAGTGCTGGTTTGTGGTTTTAGTATAAGAACAAACATGCAATGACTCTAGTGGTTGATCCATGTGTGGTTTGTGGAAAGAAGACACATGCAATGACTCTGGTTGATCCATATGTGGTTTGTGGAAAGAACACACATGCAATGACCACTGGTGGATCCATGCGTGGTTTGTGGAAAGAACACACATGCAATGACTCTAGTATTGGTTTGTGGTTTTAGTATAAGAACACATATGCAATGACTCTAGTTGTTGATCCATGTGTGGTTTGTGGAAATAACACACATGCAATGACTGTAATGGGTCCACATGTGGTTTTTGTGGAAAGAACACACATGCAATGACCATTGGTGGATCCATGTTGGTTTTAGTGTAAGAACACACATGCAATGACTCTAGTGGTTGATCCATGTGTGGTTTGTGGAAATAACACACATGCAATGACTACTGGTGGATCCATGTGTGGTTTGTGGAAAGAACACACATGCAATGACTCTAGTGGTTGATCCATGTGTGGTTTGTGGAAAGAACACACATGCAATGACCACTGGTGGACCAATGTGTGCTTCGTGGAAAATAACACACATGCAATGACTCTAGTGGTTGATCCATGTTTGTTTGTGGAAATAACAGACATGCAATGACTCTAGTGGTTGATCCATGTGTGGTTTGTGATAAGAACACACATGCAATGACTCTAGTTGATCCATGTGTGGTTTGTGGAAATAACACACATGCAATGACTCTTGTATTTGATCCATGTGTGGTTTGTGGAAAGACCACACATGCAATGACTCTGGTTGATCCATATGTGGTTTGTGGAAAGAACACACATGCAATGACCACTAGTGGATCCATGTGTGGTTTGTGGAAAAGAACACACATGCAATGACTCTAGTACTGGTTTGTGGTTTTAGTATAAGAACACACATGCAATGACTCTAGTACTGGTTTGTGGTTTTAGTATTAGAACACACATACAATGACTCTAGTGGTTGATCCATGTGTGGTTTGTGGAAATAACACACATGCAATGACTCTAGTGGTTGGTCCATGTGTGGTTTGTGGAAATAACACACATGCAATGACTCTGGTTGATCCATATGTGGTTTGTGGAAAGAACACACATGCAATGACCACTGGTGGATCCATGTGTGGTTTGTGGAAAAGAACACGCATGCAATGACTCTAGTACTAGTTTGTGGTTTTAGAATAAGAACACACATTTAATGACTCTTGTACTGGTTTGTGGTTTTAGTACAAGAACACACATGCAATGACTCTAGTGGTTGATCCATGTGTGGTTTGTGGAAATAACACACATGCAATGACTCTAGTGGTTAATCCATGTGTGGTTTGTGGAAAGAACACACATGCAATGACCACTGGTGGATCCATGTGTGGTTTGTGGAAAAGAACACACATGCAATGACTCTAGTACTAGTTTGTGGTTTTAGTATAAGAACACACATGCAGTGACTCTAGTGGTTGATCCATGTGTGTTTTGTGGAAATAACACACATGCAATGACTCTAGTGGTTGATCCATGTGTGGTTTGTGGAAAGAACACACATGCAATGACCACTGGTGGATCCATGTTGGTTTTAGTGTAAGAACACACATGCAATCACTCTAGTACTGGTTTGTGGTTTTAGTATAAGAACACACATGCAATGACTCTAGTGGTTGATCCATGTGTGTTTTGTTTAATTAACACACATGCAATGACCACTGGTGGATCCATGTGTGGTTTGTGGAAAGAACACACATGCAATGTCTCTAGTTGTTGATCCATGTGTGGTTTCTGGAAAGAACACACATGCAATGACCACTGGTGGATCCATGTGTGGTTTGTGGAAAAGAACACACATGCAATGACTCTAGTGGTTGATCCATGTGTGGTTTGTGGAAATAACACATATGCAATAACTCTAGTGGTTGATCCATGTGTGGTTTGTGGAAATAACACATATGCAATGACTCTAGTTGTTGATCCATGTGTGGTTTGTGGAAATAACACACATGCAATGACTGTAATGGGTCCACATGTGGTTTTTGGAAAGAACACACATGCAATGACCACTAGTTGATCCATAAGTTGTTTGTGGAAAAGAACACACATGCAATCAGTCTAGTGGATCCATGTGTGGTTTGTGGAAAAGAACACACATGCAATGACTCTACTGCTGGTTTGTGGTTTTAGTATAAGAACAAACATGCAATGACTCTAGTGGTTGATCCATGTGTGGTTTGTGGAAAGAACACACATGCAATGACTCTGGTTGATCCATATGTGGTCTATGGAAAGAATACACATGCAATGACCACTGGTGGATCCATGTGTGGTTTGTGCAAAAGAACACACATGCAATGACTCTAGTACTGGTTTGTGGTTTTAGTATAAGAACACACATGCAATGACTCTAGTGGTTGATCCATGTGTGGTTTGTGGAAATAACACACATGCAATGACCATTGGTGGATCCATGTTGGTTTTAGTGTAAGAACACACATGCAATGACTCTAGTACTGGTTTGTGGTTTTAGTATAAGAACACACATGCAATGACTCTAGTGTTGATCCATGTGTGTCTTGTGGAAATAACACACATTTAATGACCACTGGTGGATCCATGTGTGGTTTGTGGAAAGAACACACATGCAATGTCTCTAGTGGTTGATCCATGTGTGGTTTCTGGAAAGAACACACATGCAATGACCACTGGTGGATCCATGTGTGGTTTGTGGAAAAGAACACACATGCAATGACTCTAGTGGTTGATCCATGTGTGGTTTGTGGAAATAACACATATGCAATGACTCTAGTGGTTGATCCATGTGTGGTTTGTGGAAATAACACATATGCAATGACTGTAATGGGTCCACATGTGGTTTGTGGAAAGAACACCCATGCAATGACCACTAGTGGATCCATGTTGTTTGTGTAAAGAACACACATGCAATGACTCTAGTGGTTGATCCATATGTGGTTTGTGGAAAGAACACACATGCAATGACTCTAGTGGTTGATCCATGTGTGGTTTGTGGAAATAACACATATGCAATGACTCTAGTGGTTGATCCATGTGTGGTTTGTGTAAATAACACACATGCAATGACTGTAATGGGTCCACATGTGGTTTGTGGAAAGAACACCCATGCACTGACCACTGGTGGATCCATGTGTGGTTTGTGGAAAAGAACACACATGCAATGACTCTAGTGCTGGTTTGTGGTTTTAGTATAAGAACAAACATGCAATGACTCTAGTGGTTGATCCATGTGTGGTTTGTGGAAAGAACACACATGCAATGACTCTGGTTGATCCATATGTGGTTTGTGGAAAGAACAAACATGCAATGACCACTGGTGGATCCATGCGTGGTTTGTGGAAAGAACACACATGCAATGACTCTAGTACTGGTTTGTGGTTTTAGTATAAGAACACACATGCAATGACTCTAGTGTTTGATCCATGTGTGGTTTTTGGAAAGAACACACATGCAATGACCACTGGTGGATCCATGTGTGGTTCGTGGAAAAGAACACACATGCAATGACTCTAGTACTGGTTTGTGATTTTAGTATAAGAACACACATGCAATGACTCTAGTGGTTGATCCATGTGTGGTTTGTGGAAATAACACACATGCAATGACTCTAGTGGTTGATCCATGTGTGGTTTGTGGAAATAACACATATGCAATGACTCTAGTGGTTGATCCATGTGTGTCTTGTGGAAATAACACACATGCAATGACCACTGGTGGATCCATGTGTGGTTTGTGGAAATAACACACATGCAATGTCTCTAGTGGTTGATCCATGTGTGGTTTCTGGAAAGAACACACATGCAATGACCACTGGTGGATCCATGTGTGGTTTGTGGAAAAGAACACACATGCAATGACTCTAGTGGTTGATCCATGTGTGGTTTGTGGAAATAACACATATGCAATGACTCTAGTGGTTGATCCATGTGTGGTTTGTGGAAATAACACACATGCAATGACTGTAATGGGTCCACATGTGGTTTTTGGAAAGAACACACATGCAATGACCACTAGTTGATCCATAAGTTGTTTGTGGAAAAGAACACACATGCAATCAGTCTAGTGGATCCATGTGTGGTTTGTGGAAAATAACACACATGCAATGACTCTACTGCTGGTTTGTGGTTTTAGTATAAGAACAAACATGCAATGACTCTAGTGGTTGATCCATGTGTGGTTTGTGGAAAGAACACACATGCAATGACCACTGGTGGATCCATGTGTGGTTTGTGCAAAAGAACACACATGCAATGACTCTAGTACTGGTTTGTGGTTTTAGTATAAGAACACACATGCAATGACTCTAGTGGTTGATCCATGTGTGGTTTGTGGAAATAACACACATGTAATGACCATTGGTGGATCCATGTTGGTTTTAGTGTAAGAACACACATGCAATGACTCTAGTACTGGTTTGTGGTTTTAGTATAAGAACACACATGCAATGACTCTAGTGTTGATCCATGTGTGTCTTGTGGAAATAACACACATTTAATGACCACTGGTGGATCCATGTGTGGTTTGTGGAAGAACACACATGCAATGTCTCTAGTGGTTGATCCATGTGTGGTTTCTGGAAAGAACACACATGCAATGACCACTGGTGGATCCATGTGTGGTTTGTGGAAAAGAACACACATGCAATGACTCTAGTGGTTGATCCATGGGTGGTTTGTGGAAATAACACATATGCAATGACTCTAGTGGTTGATCCATTTGTGGTTTGTGGAAATAACACATATGCAATGACTGTAATGGGTCCACATGTGGTTTGTGGAAAGAACACCCATGCAATGACCACTAGTGGATCCATGTGTGGTTTGTGGAAAAGAACACACATGCAATGACTCTAGTGGTTGATCCATATGTGGTTTGTGGAAAGAACACACATGCAATGACTCTAGTGGTTGATCCATGTGTGGTTTGTGGAAATAACACATATGCAATGACTATAGTGGTTGATCCATGTGTGGTTTGTGTAAATAACACACATGCAATGACTGTAATGGTGGATCCATGTGTGGTTTGTGGAAAAGAACACACATCCAATGACTCTAGTGCTGGTTTGTGGTTTTAGTATAAGAACAAACATGCAATGACTCTAGTGCTTGATCCATGTGTGGTTTGTGGAAAGAAGACAGATGCAATGACTCTGGTTGATCCATATGTGGTTTGTGGAAAGAACAAACATGCAATGACCACTGGTGGATCCATGCGTGGTTTGTGGAAAGAACACACATGCAATGACTCTAGTACTGGTTTGTGGTTTTAGTATAAGAACACACATGCAATGACTCTAGTGGTTGATCCATGTGTGGTTTTGGAAAGAACACAGATGCAATGACCACTGGTGGATCCATGTGTGGTTTGTGGAAAAGAACACACATGCAATGACTCTAGTACTGGTTTGTGATTTTAGTATAAGAACACACATGCAATGACTCTAGTGGTTGATCCATGTGTGGTTTGTGGAAATAACACACATGCAATGACTCTAGTGGTTGATCCATGTGTGGTTTGTGGAAAGAACACACATGCAATGACCACTGGTGGATCCATGTTGGTTTTAGTGTAAGAACACACATGCAATCACTCTAGTACTGGTTTGTGGTTTTAGTATAAGAACACACATGCAATGACTCTAGTGGTTGATCCATGTGTGTTTTGTTTAAATAACACACATGCAATGACCACTGGTGGATCCATGTGTGGTTTGTGGAAAGAACACACATGCAATGTCTCTAGTTGTTGATCCATGTGTGGTTTCTGGAAAGAACACACATGCAATGACCACTGGTGGATCCATGTGTGGTTTGTGGAAAAGAACACACATGCAATGACTCTAGTGGTTGATCCATGTGTGGTTTGTGGAAATAACACACATGCAATGACTCTAGTGGTTGATCCATGTGTGGTTTGTGGAAAGAACACACATGCAATGACCATTGGTGGATCCATGTTGGTTTTAGTGTAAGAACACACATGCAATGACTCTACTACTGGTTTGTGGTTTTAGTATAAGAACACACATGCAATGACTCTAGTGGTTGATCCATGTGTGGTTTGTGGAAAGAACACACATGCAATGACCATTGGTGGATCCATGTTGGTTTTAGTGTAAGAACACACATGCAATGACTCTAGTGGTTGATCCATGTGTGGTTTGTGGAAATAACACACATGCAATGACTACTGGTGGATCCATGTGTGGTTTGTGGAAAGAACACACATGCAATGACTCTAGTGGTTGATCCATGTGTGGTTTGTGGAAAGAACACACATGCAATGACCACAGGTGGACCAATGTGTGCTTCGTGGAAAATAACACACATGCAATGACTCTAGTGGTTGATCCATGTTTGTTTGTGGAAATAACACACATGCAATGACTCTAGTGGTTGATCCATGTGTGGTTTGTGAAAAGAACACACATGCAATGACTCTGGTTGATCCATGTGTGGTTTGTGGAAATAACACACATGCAATGACTCTAGTGTTTGATCCATGTGTGGTTTGTGGAAAGAACACACATGCAATGACCATTGGTGGATCCATGTTGGTTTTAGTGTAAGAACACACATGCAATGACTCTACTACTGGTTTGTGGTTTTAGTATAAGAACACACATGCAATGACTCTAGTGGTTGATCCATGTGTGGTTTGTGGAAAGAACACACATGCAATGACCATTGGTGGATCCATGTTGGTTTTAGTGTAAGAACACACATGCAATGACTCTAGTGGTTGATCCATGTGTGGTTTGTGGAAATAACACACATGCAATGACTACTGGTGGATCCATGTGTGGTTTGTGGAAAGAACACACATGCAATGACTCTAGTGGTTGATCCATGTGTGGTTTGTGGAAAGAACACACATGCAATGACCACTGGTGGACCAATGTGTGCTTCGTGGAAAATAACACACATGCAATGACTCTAGTGGTTGGTCCATGTGTGGTTTGTGGAAAGAACACACATGCAATGACTCTGGTTGATCCATATGTGGTTTGTGGAAAGAACACACATGCAATGACCACTGGTGGATCCATGTGTGGTTTGTGGAAAAGAACACGCATGCAATGACTCTAGTACTGGTTTGTGGTTTTAGAATAAGAACACACATGCAATGACTCTTGTACTGGTTTGTGGTTTTAGTACAAGAACACACATGCAATGACTCTAGTGGTTGATCCATGTGTGGTTTGTGGAAATAACACACATGCAATGACTCTAGTGGTTGATCCATATGGGGTTTGTGGAAAGAACACACATGCAATGACCATTGGTGGATCCATGTGTGGTTTGTGTAAAAGAACACACATGCAATGACTCTAGTACTGGTTTGTGGTTTTAGTATAAGAACACACATGCAATGACTCTAGTGGTTGATCCATGTGTGGTTTGTGGAAACAACACACATGCAAAGACTCTGGTTGATCCATGTGTGGTTTGTGCAAAGAACACACATGCAATGACCACTGGTGGATCCATGTGTGGTTCGTGGAAAAGAACACACATGCCATGACTCTAGTACTGGTTTGTGGTTTTAGTATAAGAACACACATGCAATGACTCTAGTGGTTGATACATGTGTGGTTTGTGGAAATAACACACTTGCAATGACTCTAGTGGTTGATCCATGTGTGGTTTGTGGAAAGAACACACATGCAATGACCACTGGTGGATCCATGAGTGGTTTGTGGAAAAGAACACACATGCAATGACTCTAGTACTGGTTTGTGGTTTTATTATAAGAACACACATGCAATGACTCTAGTGGTTGATCCATGTGTGGTTTGTGGAAAGAACACACATGCAATGACCACTGGTGGATCCATGCGTGGTTTGTGGAAAGAACACACATGCAATGACTCTAGTATTGGTTTGTGGTTTTAGTATAAGAACACACACACAATGACTCTAGTGGTTGATCCATGTGTGGTTTGTGGAAATAACACACATGCAATGACTCTAGTGGTTGATCCATGTGTGGTTTGTGGAAAGAACACACATGCAATGACCATTGGTGGATCCATGTTGGTTTTAGTGTAAGAACACACATGCAATGACTCTAGTGGTTGATCCATGTGTGGTTTGTGGAAATAACACACATGCAATGACTACTGGTGGATCCATGTGTGGTTTGTGGAAAGAACACACATGCAATGACTCTAGTGGTTGATCCATGTGTGGTTTGTGGAAAGAACACACATGCAATGACCACTGGTGGACCAATGTGTGCTTCGTGGAAAATAACACACATGCAATGACTCTAGTGGTTGATCCATGTTTGTTTGTGGAAATAACACACATGCAATGACTCTAGTGGTTGATCCATGTGTGGTTTGTGAAAAGAACACACATGCAATGACTCTGGTTGATCCATGTGTGGTTTGTGGAAATAACACACATGCAATGACTCTAGTGTTTGATCCATGTGTGGTTTGTGGAAAGAACACACATGCAATGACTCTGGTTGATCCATATGTGGTTTGTGGAAAGAACACACATGCAATGACCACTAGTGGATCCATGTGTGGTTTGTGGAAAAGAACACACATGCAATGACTCTAGTACTGGTTTGTGGTTTTAGTATAAGAACACACATGCAATGACTCTAGTACTGGTTTGTGGTTTTAGTATTAGAACTCACATACAATGACTCTAGTAGTTGATCCATGTGTGGTTTGTGGAAATAACACACATGCAATGACTCTAGTGGTTGGTCCATGTGTGGTTTGTGGAAAGAACACACATGCAATGACTCTGGTTGATCCATATGTGGTTTGTGGAAAGAACACACATGCAATGACCACTGGTGGATCCATGTGTGGTTTGTGAAAAAGAAACACGCATGCAATGACTCTAGTACTAGTTTGTGGTTTTAGAATAAGAACACACATGCAATGACTCTTGTACTGGTTTGTGGTTTTAGTACAAGAACACACATGCAATGACTCTAGTGGTTGATCCATGTGTGGTTTGTGGAAATAACACACATGCAATAACTCTAGTGGTTGATCCATGTGTGGTTTGTGGAAAGAACACACATGCAATGACCACTGGTGGATCCATGTGTGGTTTGTGGAAAAGAACACACATGCAATGACTCTAGTACTGGTTTGTGGTTTTAGTATAAGAACACACATGCAATGACTCTAGTGGTTGATCCATGTGTGGTTTGTGGAAATAACACACATGCAATGACTCTAGTGGTTGATCCATGTGTGGTTTGTGGAAAGAACACACATGCAATGACCACTGGTGGATCCATGTTGGTTTTAGTGTAAGAACACACATGCAATCACTCTAGTACTGGTTTGTGGTTTTAGTATAAGAACACACATGCAATGACTCTAGTGGTTGATCCATGTGTGTTTTGTTTAAATAACACACATGCAATGACCACTGGTGGATCCATGTGTGGTTTGTGGAAAGAACACACATGCAATGTCTCTACTTGTTGATCCATGTGTGGTTTCTAGAAAGAACACACATGCAATGACCACTGGTGGATCCATGTGTGGTTTGTGGAAAAGAACACACATGCAATGACTCTAGTGGTTGATCCATGTGGGGTTTGTGGAAATAACACATATGCAATGACTCTAGTGGTTGATCCATGTGTGGTTTGTGGAAATAACACATATGCAATGACTCTAGTGGTTGATCCATGTGTGGTTTGTGGAAATAACACACATGCAATGACTGTAATGGGTCCACATGTGGTTTTTGGAAAGAACACACATGCAATGACCACTAGTTGATCCATAAGTTGTTTGTGGAAAAGAACACACATGCAATCAGTCTAGTGGATCCATGTGTGGTTTGTGGAAAAGAACACACATGCAATGACTCTACTGCTGGTTTGTGGTTTTAGTATAAGAAAAAACATGCAATGACTCTAGTGGTTGATCCATGTGTGGTTTGTGGAAAGAACACACATGCAATGACTCTGGTTGATCCATATGTGGTCTATGGAAAGAACACACATGCAATGACCACTGGTGGATCCATGTGTAGTTTGTGCAAAAGAACACACATGCAATGACTCTAGTACTGGTTTGTGGTTTTAGTATAAGAACACACATGAAATGACTCTAGTGGTTGATCCATGTGTGGTTTGTGGAAATAACACACATGCAATGACTCCAGTGGTTGATCCATGTGTGGTTTGTGGAAAGAACACACATGCAATGACCATTGGTGGATCCATGTTGGTTTTAGTGTAATAACACACATGCAATGACTCTAGTACTGGTTTGTGGTTTTAGTATAAGAACACACATGCAACGACTCTAGTGTTGATCCATGTGTGTCTTGTGGAAATAACACACATGCAATGACCACTGGTGGATCCATGTGTGGTTTGTGGAAAGAACACACATGCAATGTCTCTAGTGGTTGATCCATGTGTGGTTTCTGGAAAGAACACACATGCAATGACCGCTGGTGGATCCATGTGTGGTTTGTGGAAAAGAACACACATGCAATGACTCTAGTGGTTGATCCATGTGTGGTTTGTGGAAATAACACATATGCAATGACTCTAGTGGTTGATCCATGTGTGGTTTGTGGAAATAACACATATGCAATGACTGTAATGGGTCCACATGTCGTTTGTGGAAAGAACATCCATGCAATGACCACTGGTGGATCCATGTGTGGTTTGTGGAAAAGAACACACATGCAATGACTCTAGTGGTTGATCCATATGTGGTTTGTGGAAAGAACACACGTGCAATGACTCTAGTGGTTGATCCATGTGTGGTTTGTGGAAATAACACATATGCAATGACTCTAGTGGTTGATCCATGTGTGGTTTGTGTAAATAACACACATGCAATGACTGTAATGGGTCCACATGTGGTTTGTGGAAAGAACACCCATGCACTGACCACTGGTGGATCCATGTGTGGTTTGTGGAAAAGAACACACATGCAATGACTGTAGTGCTGGTTTGTGGTTTTAGTATAAGAACAAACATGCAATGACTCTAGTGGTTGATCCATGTGTGGTTTGTGGAAAGAACACACATGCAATGACTCTAGTTGATCCATATGTGGTTTGTGGAAAGAACACACATGCAATGACTCTAGTACTGGTTTGTGGTTTTAGTATAAGAACACACATGAAATGACTCTAGTGGTTGATCCATGTGTGGTTTGTGGAAATAACACACATGCAATGACTCCAGTGGTTGATCCATGTGTGGTTTGTGGAAAGAACACACATGCAATGACCATTGGTGGATCCATGTTGGTTTTAGTGTAATAACACACATGCAATGACTCTAGTACTGGTTTGTGGTTTTAGTATAAGAACACACATGCAACGACTCTAGTGTTGATCCATGTGTGTCTTGTGGAAATAACACACATGCAATGACCACTGGTGGATCCATGTGTGGTTTGTGGAAAGAACACACATGCAATGTCTCTAGTGGTTGATCCATGTGTGGTTTCTGGAAAGAACACACATGCAATGACCGCTGGTGGATCCATGTGTGGTTTGTGGAAAAGAACACACATGCAATGACTCTAGTGGTTGATCCATGTGTGGTTTGTGGAAATAACACATATGCAATGACTCTAGTGGTTGATCCATGTGTGGTTTGTGGAAATAACACATATGCAATGACTGTAATGGGTCCACATGCGGTTTGTGGAAAGAACATCCATGCAATGACCACTGGTGGATCCATGTGTGGTTTGTGGAAAAGAACACACATGCAATGACTCTAGTGGTTGATCCATATGTGGTTTGTGGAAAGAACACATATGCAATGACTCTAGTGGTTGATCCATGTGTGGTTTGTGGAAATAACACATATGCAATGACTCTAGTGGTTGATCCATGTGTGGTTTGTGTAAATAACACACATGCAATGACTGTAATGGGTCCACATGTGGTTTGTGGAAAGAACACCCATGCACTGACCACTGGTGGATCCATGTGTGGTTTGTGGAAAAGAACACACATGCAATGACTGTAGTGCTGGTTTGTGGTTTTAGTATAAGAACAAACATGCAATGACTCTAGTGGTTGATCCATGTGTGGTTTGTGGAAAGAAGACACATGCAATGACTCTGGTTGATCCATATGTGGTTTGTGGAAAGAACACACATGCAATGACCACTGGTGGATCCATGCGTGGTTTGTGGAAAGAACACACATGCAATGACTCTAGTACTGGTTTGTGGTTTTAGTATAAGAACACACATGCAATGACTCTAGTGGTTGATCCATGTGTGGTTTGTGGAAAGAACACACATGCAATGACCATTGGTGGATCCATGTTGGTTTTAGTGCAAGAACACACATGCAATGACTCTAGTGGTTGATCCATGTGTGGTTTGTGGAAATAACACACATGCAATGACTCTAGTGGTTGGTCCATGTGTGGTTTGTGGAAAGAACACACATGCAATGACTCTGGTTGATCCATATGTGGTTTGTGGAAAGAACACACATGCAATGACCACTGGGGGATCCATGTGTGGTTTGTGAAAAAGAAACACGCATGCAATGACTCTAGTACTAGTTTGTGGTTTTAGAATAAGAACACACATGCAATGACTCTTGTACTGGTTTGTGGTTTTAGTACAAGAACACACATGCAATGACTCTAGTGGTTGATCCATGTGTGGTTTGTGGAAATAACACACATGCAATAACTCTAGTGGTTGATCCATGTGTGGTTTGTGGAAAGAACACACATGCAATGACCACTGGTGGATCCATGTGTGGTTTGTGGAAAAGAACACACATGCAATGACTCTAGTACTGGTTTGTGGTTTTAGTATAAGAACACACATGCAATGACTCTAGTGGTTGATCCATGTGTGGTTTGTGGAAATAACACACATGCAATGACTCTAGTGGTTGATCCATGTGTGGTTTGTGGAAAGAACACACATGCAATGACCACTGGTGGATCCATGTTGGTTTTAGTGTAAGAACACACATGCAATCACTCTAGTACTGGTTTGTGGTTTTAGTATAAGGACACACATGCAATGACTCTAGTGGTTGATCCATGTGTGTTTTGTTTAAATAACACATTTCAATAACCACTTGTGGATCCATGTGTGGTTTGTGGATAGAACACACATGCAATGACACTGGTGGATCCATGTGTGGTCTCTGAAGAGAACACACATGCAATGACTCTGGTTGTTGTTAGTAAAAAGAGCAAAGCTATATCCCACTCATGATAAGTGTCGATTGGAATATGGAAAATGCTATCAATTCTATCCTCCAGATGGATACGGTTATCTCCTGTGATTTGGAGTACACCGTGATCATATCTATGCAAATTCAAGCATCCTTGGAAATCGGAGTTTCTCAAGGCACCACTGATCTATCATCTGTTTATCATGCTTCACATCTTTTTGAACTCCATATCTGCACATCTTTTTCGTCTCTGATAGCTCATACCATAAGCAAAGCTATATCATCGTTTCTTGTCCAAGATCTCTTTATCTTTGTAACCGGTGATCCGATCGACAATGTGAATCAGGCGGCATCTCTTTTTCTTCCGAAGGACCAGATAATCTATTCTTCCAGTGCATCTTCTTCAATTCTGGAATCAGCAAGTCCATTGTTAATTCCATCTTCCATCTTCAATCAAATCCGGAGTTGTTCCTTGTTGGCAAGTTATCATCGTCGTTCCGCCGAAGTTTTCCTCAAGACTGCTAGATCTCTCTCAATCATTTCAAGAAGAACATGGAGTTCTTTTCACCTCTATCTCGTTAAGTGATCTTTTGAAACCGTCTCGTTCTATCATCGATGCTCAATCCACCGGAGGCCATGAAGACTTTTCAGATCTTTACGTAATCGATTGGTGTTATCTTCTTCTTTACCGTGGAATCGCGGTTGTTCTCCGTAATCTTCCTTCATATCTTTCCGGTGGCTTGTTACATCAGGTATGACGACAACATCATCACCCTTATCTATCTTGAATCCGGCGTATCGTTTGCATCTATCCTGGTTTGCTAACGGAGTTCCATGAGTTATCCTTGTCAATACCTTGATGCATTTTGATAGTTGGGTTGCATGGTTTTCTTATTCAAAGTGAGTAATGCTTTGAGTGCGGGATGGAGTAGCTACCATACCACTACTCTTATCATTCGCTCTTGTACATTGAATTGGGAATTTATGTGATTTCACTCATTCCACGGAAGTTAGAAGTGGCCTTTATCCCTTGATACTTTTACTTCCGTCCTTGTTTTTCCGGAGTGCTCTCTCGAAGAAAGTAATCGATAATCTCTTGTTGGTGATCTCGTCCTTTCTACACGGAGCAAAATCCTCGATTATCTGGTGGAAACAAACGCAAATTCTTTTCTATCCTCGTCTTTATACCGGAGCTCTACATCCCCAAACAAGATGAAAGGAACCTAGCCCCCATGATCTATCGTCCCATCCGTCTCTGGAAGTTATATCCGCGCACCTCAATTGCGTGATCCTTTGGTTCTTACCGGCGTAAGAAGACTCTAATCCGACGATGTCTAACTAAATCTTTCTGTCGATATCAAGGGACTCTATTGTTTGAAGGCAATATTGTTTCCGTACTTCTTTTCCCCAACCCGAGAGAAGGTACGATGCTATTGTCATAGTGCTTCAAAACCTCTCCAATCTAGCTCTTTCCTTCCATGAGACAAAGATTCATCCTCTCTAGTATCGGTAAATCTTTAATCTTAAGCGTGTCTTTCTTTATCCACGATGCATCATCTTGTCCTTTCTTTCACCAAGTGGTTCTTCTTCTTTTATCCTGTTCTTGAGAAAACCGGAGCTATGTCCATCCTATCCTTCTTGTCTCACGACAATCCTTCAATTCTCCTAACCCTTTGTGCCTCAAGCAAAGGCAAGACTATAACAAGTCTAGCAAGTTTTGCAAGGTGTAGTGGTCGCACCATTCCGTTCTTCATCTTCTTGGGAGCATGAGGATCACCTTAGTTCAACACCCGCCTCTCCTTGTGTTGTTTTCTTTTTCCTAGGAATCTCGGGGCGAGATTCTTGTTTAGTGGGGGAGAGTTGTAGCATCCCAATTGTCTAACAATTGCAATGCTACTAGCCTAGTCTATATAATGGCTACTTCAAATATATAATTGTTGCATCATCATTATATCATGCTCATGTCATCATGCCTCCTTGCATTAAACCCTTTTTGATTTGGTTCTTATCTCATATGCATTATTAATTGTATTTGCCTCTTGATATTGTATTTGGTTCTTGATATATGGCTTAGTGCCCAAGTTGAGTTGGGGGCATATCTCTTATTAATTCCACCACCTTTTTCTTTCACCACCTTATAATTCCACCATCCAACTAAATATGAGCTTGGCATTTATTGAGTTTACCTCTAGCTCATGTGGGTTGGGATGGATCAATTATATTCCACATGCTCTCATCTTAGCATCATGTTGTTTCCACAATATTTAAATATGAGAGCCACATGGCCACCTTTGCATGCCTTGTGAGTGGGACCCTTTCTTCTAGCTTTCATCTGGTTTGTCATGGAATTATGCTCATGTTGGAATAGTTTGGGACTATTGATCATCTAGTGGAACATACACACTAGCAAGTCCCAATTTTACTCAAACATGATCATCTCCATCTATTCACAGGAGCTATCTCTAAAATCCTTTTGCTTAGGCCTTACTCCATTTTGGAATGCATAGTAATAATGCCATGTTAATCATCTTGTTTTCAAAAAATTATCATGGCATTTAATTTCATGCATGGGCCATGCAAGTACCCTACTTTGCTAGCTTTGGTTTTTTTTACATTTTGAGTAGATCTTTTACAAAACCACATCACCTTGTCCTCTCTTTCCTAGTCTTGATCTTGTTGGGGTTGGTTTGTGCTTGGCTTGATCTTGACAAAGGAACACCCTAGCACCTAACCTTCCCCCTCTCTTTAAACCCTAAACCTACCTCTCCATCTCATCTAATCTACCATACCCCTCTCTCAGCCTAAACCCTAAGCACCCCCCTCTTTCTCTCCTCCTTCTAAGCCGAGCCACCCGACCATGACCTACCGTGTTCCCACGTGGCCACCCGGCCACCCTAGCTACCCCAAACCCTAACCTAGCTCTACCAGAGCCTAGCTCCACCCCTAACCCGAGCCTCTCCTCTCTTGCTCCTTCCCTCCTGCCTTGTGGCCCCTAGCCAGCCTCCCACCTCTCCGCCGCACCCTACCCCCTGTCGCCCTTGCCCCCCACCTTAAGCACGTGAAGGAGAGTGAAGATAAAGGTGGCCGAGCCACCTTTACCCCCCACCACTCCCCCCCGGCACCACCTCCCTCCCCCGTCCCTAGCGAGCACCTGCCCGGGCTCTCCTCTGTCCCCCAGATCTACCCCCGCTGCTCCCCTCTCTCCCTGCCGTCCCTCACCACCGTCTACCCCCACCGCCGGCAGAAACCCTCGGCCTCCACCACCCCGTCGCTTCCAGCCGGTGGCGTCGCGCTCGCTGGTGTCGAGGAAGACCGCAAGCCTCCCCTGCTTCACCTAGTACCAGCGTCGAGGAGGAGAAGGACCGAGCCGGGACCTCGAGCGACCCGAAACCCTAGCTCGCTCGGTCTCTGCCTCATTAGCCGCCTGCTCGCCGACCCGATCCGCCTGCAAGCGCCCTCCGGTGAGCCCACGATCCCCCCTGACATGGTCCCCTTCGCCGTGCCGCCCTAGATTCGCCGGACCAACCGTCGAGCACCCTCGGTGCACCGACGGGCGCGCGCGTCTGCACGCTCTCGGCGTCGCGTAAGCCCTATCTAGCCGCGTAACCCCCACCTGACACCAAACCCAGCCTAGCCGCACTGGTTGCACCCGCAGCACCCGCGTCGAGATCGAACCCGCGTCGCCGCACCGACGGTCGATCGCGAAGAGAAGAAAAAAATGGGCGGACGTTTTGCCGATACCCCCCTCCGTTTTGTTACCCTAAACCCGCGGTCCAGCCCAGGCCCACCCGTCGGTGTCTGTCACCGCTTTGCAGAAACCCCCCCTGGCCTTTTAAAATTCAACCCGCAGTCCCCCGCAGAGCCACGTGGTCAGCCTCCACCTCGCTTCGGGTGGGCCTCATGAGCCTGAGTCCCACCTGCATCTCCATCTAGCAAAGCCAGTCGGTGTAAACGTTTACGTGCTTGCGTCAACGGCCAAACGACCACACTGTGCGTCGGGTGCTGAGTCTGCAGGTATAAAAGTTTTACATGTGTCTGTTTTAAATTCAAATCCTTTTCTAATTATTTCAAATTCAAATATAATTCTGTTTTCAAATAACTTTTCAAATATTAATCCAAATAATACAAATAATATATGTTTTCAAATCAGAAAAATGTGAGGATTTCAAATATGCAATCCAAAATATATTTTGAACTTTTAAATTTCCAAGTTTATTTAAATTACAATAAATTGCCCTTTTCTTAAATAATTAATAACTTTTGATTTATAAGTCCAAATTTAACAAATGATATGTCTAAAATGATTAGCTCGACGAGACCTTTCTGTTTATGCATTCCATGGTTTGATTTGGAGCATGCATAATATAAATATAATGAGTACAGCAACTAATATGGGAATAAAATGGGGCCAAAACTAAATAAAATGCTTTATTATTGTATTCCACACCTCACCCATGCCATGCTACCTTATTGCCATGCAAATTGTGCATCATTCATCATGGCATGGTTGTTTGCTTGATGCATTTATTCATATGCTTGTGCACTTTATTTATCTTGGCCCTTGTTTGTTTGGTTCTTCTCTAATAAGCGGCTGAAGGGATATATCAAGAGAACCAGGAGCACTACCAGGCTTGCTTCAATCGAGCTGCCAGTAAGCACTACCACATGCTTGCATACATACAGCACCTATTGCCTCTATCTTATTCTTGCATCATTGAGTCGCGATTGCATTAAATTGAATCCCAAGTATTGCATAGCCTTTATTTTTAAACCCCAGCTTGTTCCTCCACCCCATGAGCCATTACTACAGAGTTGTTTGAGCCATGCGAGTCGTGAAACGACATGTGTAGGGTATGTGAGTGTCGATGGATAACGAGGTACCTAAACAACTTAACTTTGAGTAGTAATGGGATAACTAATGAAAGTGGCATCGGTGAGCCATATTAAGCTATTTGGTTTTCAGGCTCACTTGTGTCCCGTAAGACCCAGTACTTGATTCTGTTCCAAGAATATTCGCTATCCACATCCGGGAGGCTTATGGACCCCCCACAGCGAGCTTGATTCATTCTTATTTCTTGGGGCCACAAACTAGTTTGAGGATTTATTTACTATCCTGTACTTATGCCATGCTTTCTTGCTTTATTTACGATTGTGTGAGGAGCACGCTGTCTTTAGGAAGCGGAGTGTTTTCATTGTCGACAGTCCCAGTTTGGGATCTCATTGCTTACAGCCATTGGCGCAAACCTTGAGTCCGTCTGAGTCAGCTAACTCCGTTCGGGTAGCTTAATGGGGTGGCCCCTGAAATATTCCCGAATCCTGTGATTGCTTTGTCGCCTCGTTGGGTTTTGATTTGGTTTTCGAGGCATAGCGGTGTGTGTTGCTATTTGTGCACCTGCGGTAAAACTTCTGAAAGCCGTGTCGCGGTTATGGGCGACTTGAGCACAGTTTCTCGATCATAGACAAGCATAACTAAAGTACCTTATAAATTGACTAGACTAGGTACTTGACTAGTAAATAGTGCAATACTCACGGAATGGATAATAAAACTGCCAGCGGATGGGGAATGTTAAATCCGCTTCCTCGTCGAGGAGGAGGAGGATGGATCTGTAAGATTACCTTCATAATGTTATAACTGTTGTTATTAATTCACGGACATCCGCTCTATCTCGGTTAGGCGGATGGTTAGCGAGTATCTATAGAACTGCTAGGGTTTATCTTTTGCTGCAATTCGTCACCCTAGGTTGTGTCCCTTTAGAGGCATAAAGACTTGCTGAGTACCCTAGGGTCTCCTACGATAATTATTGGTTCGGATGAGCAGGTACACTCATAAGATGGATCTTTGGGTGGAAGAGGCAGACGATGTGGGCAACGATCATTGTGTAGAGATTCCGGAGCGAGGATCCGTGAGATCTGTGGGCGGGATGTGCTTATTTATGGGGCATCTTATGCCGATTTGCTTCTTATCCGTACTCGGATTTTGTCTTCCGCTTCGCTTGATACTCATTGATTGATGTATGAGGAGATATCCTAAACTATTATATCAATCTAGGATATTTGGATCTTGCCGTATGGCGTTGCTATATTTCCTTTCTTTTAGATGGAATGGCTCGATGTACTATTGTATGGTGGCTTGCATACATACTCATTTGTGTATGTAGTTGATCCCTTCATTGCCGATTCGCCGCCCGTTCTTGTCGATGTTTGGAAATGGTTGGGACGGCCGAAAGTCTACTGTGAGTGGCATTTGGGCCCCACCGTACTATTTCAACCATTTCTGATCATCGGGCTTGTACTAGGGCGTAATTCACGAGGTAGTTACAATTGGTATCGAGCCATCCGACCTTCAGTCTCGGCCAAATGGTCGTTATGCATCTAGCAAATATTTTTGGTAGTTATGTATACTAGGGAAAAACAAAAGCGAGAGTAGGACTGCTTCCACTTTTCTTCTTACCCAACCACCCACCCTTTTACGGTAAGGAAGTGTAACATTTTCAATCCTCTTCTTAAAATTCAAACTAGGATTCACGTGTTACGGGTTTCAGTAGTACCATAGAAAGTGTGTGTGTGTGTGTAATTCCTTGTCTATCTGTTGCATCCTTTTGTTATCACAATCGCCTTTGGTTATCAATGTTGGTACGTTCCATATCGACGGGCTTTTGAAAACCGGCGTGATCTATCGACTCCTTGTTGACGGTGCCATCTTCTTAAAGGGTGTTCTTACATGCGGGCATCGATGCTAATCCCTATCGCTAAGTGATTTTGCGCATCTATCGGTATTTTAATGCGAAAAATCGGAAAATTTTTCTTTGATCCATCTGTGTTTCCACTCCTTTTCACCGTGTGTGAAACATTATCTATCTCTCTTTTATCAGCATGTCCATGCTAACTCATTCTTTTGTCACCGGCGCTTAATCACAGTTTTCACTTCATCTTCTTTTCTCTTGGGCTAATTACATAACATGTGTCGATCCGATGCTGGTGATTGTAATTTGGTTCTCGACAAGCTATATCCCACTCATGATAAGTGTCGATTGGAATATGGAAAATGCTATCAATTCTATCCTCCAGATGGATACGGTTATCTCCTGTGATTTGGAGTACACCGTGATCATATCTATGCAAATTCAAGCATCCTTGGAAATCCGGAGTTTCTCAAGGCACCACGGCGGTCTATCATCTGTTTATCATGCTTCACATCTTTTTGAACTCCATATCTGCACATCTTATTCGTCTCTGATAGCTCATACCATAAGCAAAGCTATATCATCGTTTCTTGTCCAAGATCTCTTTATCTTTGTAACGTGATCCGATCGACAATGTGAATCAGTGGCATCTCTTTTTCTTCGAAGGACCAGATAATCTATTCTTCCGATTGCATCTTCTTCAATTCGAATCAGCAAGTCCATTGTTAATTCCATCTTCCATCTTCAATCAAATCCGGAGTTGTTCCTTGTTGGCAAGTTATCATCGTCGTTCCGCCGAAGTTTTCCTCAAGACTGCTAGATCTCTCTCAATCATTTCAAGAAGAACATGGAGTTCTTTTCACCTCTATCTCGTTAAGTGATCTTTTGAAACCGTCTCGTTCTATCATCGATGCTCAATCCAGGAGGCCATGAAGACTTTTCAGATCTTTCGTAATCAGTTGGTGTTATCTTCTTCTTTACCGTGGAATCGCGGTTGTTCTCCGTAATCTTCCTTCATATCTTTCGGTGGCTTGTTACATCAGGTATGGCGACAACATCATCACCCTTATCTATCTTGAATCCGGCGTATCGTTTGCATCTATCCTGGTTTGCTAACGGAGTTCCATGAGTTATCCTTGTCAATACCTTCAGTCTGTTTCGGTAGTTGGGTTGCATGGTTTTCTTATTCAGGTGCGGAGTAATGCTTTGAGTGCGGGATGGAGTAGCTACCATACCACTACTCTTATCATTCGCTCTTGTACACTGAATTGGGGAATTTATGTGACTTCACTCATTCCACGGAAGTTAAGTGGCCTTTATCCTTGATACTTTTACTTCCGTCCTTGTTTTTCCGGAGTGCTCTCTCAAGAAAGTAATCGATAATCTCTTGTTGGTGATCTCGTCCTTTCTACGGAGCAAAATCCTCGATTATCTGGTGGAAACAAACGCAAATTCTTTTCTATCCTCGTCTTTATCTGGAGCTCTACATCCCCAAACAAGATGAAAGGAACCTATCCCCATGATCTATCTTCACATCCGTGTCTGGAAGTTATATCCGCACCTCAATTGCGTGATCCTTTGGTTCTTACCGGCGTAAGAAGACTCTAATCCGACGATGTCTAACTAAATCTTTCTGTCGATATCAAGGGACTCTATTGTTTGAAGGCAATATTGTTTCCGTACTTCTTTTCCCCGAGAGAAGGTGCGATGCTATTGTCATAGTGCTTCAAAACCTCTCCAATCTAGCTCTTTCCTTCCGTGAGACAAAGATTCATCCTCTCTAGTATCGGTAAATCTTTAATCTTAATGTGTCTTTCTTTATCCACGATGCATCATCTTGTCCTTTCTTTCACCAAGTGGTTCTTCTTCTTTTATCCTGTTCTTGAGAAAACCGGAGCTATGTCCATCCTATCCTTCTTGTCTCACGACAATCCTTCAATTCTCCTAACCCTTTGTGCCTCAAGCAAAAGGCAAGACTCGCAACAAGTCTAGCAAGTTTTGCAAGGTGTAGTGGTCGCACCATTCTGTTCTTCATCTTCTTGGGAGCATGAGGATCACCTTCGTTAGAACACCCGCCTCTCCTTGTGTTGTTTTCTTTTCCTAGGAATCTCGGGAGATTCTTGTTTAGTGGGGGAGAGTTGTAGCATCCCAATTGTCTAACAATTGCAATGCTACTAGCCTAGTCTATATAATGGCTACTTCAAATATATAATTGTTGCATCATCATTATATCATGCCCATGTCATCATGCCTCCTTGCATTAAACCCTTTTTGATTTGGTTCTTATCTCATATGCATTATTAATTGTATTTGCCTCTTGATATTGTATTTGGTTCTTGATATATGGCTTAGTGCCCAAGTTGAGTTGGGGGCATATCTCTTATTAATTCCACCACCTTTTTCTTTCACCACCTTATAATTCCACCATCCAACTAAATATGAGCTTGGCATTTATTGAGTTTACCTCTAGCTCATGTGGGTTGGGATGGATCCAATTATATTCCACATGCTCTCATCTTAGCATCATGTTGTTTACACAATATTTAAATATGAGAGCCACATGGCCACCTTTGCATGCCTTGTGAGTGGGACCCTTTCTTCTAGCTTTCATCTGGTTTGTCATGGAATTATGCTCATGTTGGAATAGTTTGGGACTATTGATCATCTAGTGGAACATACACACTAGCAAGTACCAATTTTACTCAAACATGATCATCTCCATCTATTCAAATGGGAGCTATCTCTAAAATCCTTTTTGCTTAGGCCTTACTCCACATTTTGGAATGCATAGTAATAATGCCATGTAAATCATCTTGTTTTCACAACATAAGCATGGCATTAAATATCATGCATGGGCCATGCAAGAACCATCTTTTGCTAGCTTTGGTTTTAGTTGCATTTTGAGTAGATCTTTTACAAAACCACATCACCTTGTCCTCTCTTTCCTAGTCTTGATCTTGTTGGGGTTGGTTTGTGCTTGGCTTGATCTTGACAAAGGAACACCCTAGCACCTAACCTTCCCCCTCTCTTTAAACCCTAAACCTACCTCTCCATCTCATCTAATCTACCATACCCCTCTCTAAACCTAAACCCTAAGCACCCCCCTCTTCTCTCCTCCTTCTAGAGCCACCCCACCATGACCTACCCGTGTTGGCCCCACGTGGCCACCCGGCCACCTAGCTACCCCACCCAAACCCTAACCTAGCTCTACCCGAGCCTAGCTCCACCCCTAACCCGAGCCTCTCCCTCTCTTGCTCCTTCCCTCCCTGCCTTGTGGCCCCCTAGCCCGAGCCTCCCACCTCTCTGGCCGCACCCTACCCCACCTGTACGCCCTTGCCCACCTGCTGCACGTGAAGGAGAGGGAAGATAAAGGTGGCGAGCCACCTTTACCCCAACCACTCCCCACGGCACCACCTCCTCCCCGTCCCTATCGACCACCTCCCCTGGCTCTCCTCATCCCCCATCTACCCCGCTGCTCCCTCTCTCTCCTGCCCCTCACCACCGTCACCCCCCACCGTGAAACCCGGCCTCCACCACCGTCGCTTCCAGCGGTGGCGTCGCCACTGGTGTCGGAAGACCGCAAGCCTCCTGCTTCACCTAGTACCCGCCGAGAGGAGAAGGACCGAGCCGCAGGACCTCGCGACGACCCAAACCCTAGCTCGCTTGCCTCGCCTCATCGCCGCCTGCTGCTCGCCGACCCGATCCGCTTTGCCGACGCCTCCCGGTGAGCCCACGATCCCCGACATGGTCCCTTCGCCGCGCCCTAGATTCGCCGGACCAACTGAGCACCCTCGGTGCCGATGGCGCGTCTCTGACGCCTCGGCGTCGCGTAAGCCCTATCTAGCCGCCAGACCCCACCGACACCAAACCCAGCCTAGCCGCACTGGTTGCACCATGGCACTTGGCCCTCCAGATCGAACCCGCGTCGCGCCACAGACCGATCGGTCGATCGCGGCAGAGAAGAAAAACAGTGCGGGCGGATGTTTTGCCGATACCCCCCTCCGTTTTGTTACCCTAAACCCGCGGTCCAGCCCAGGCCCACCCGTCGTTATGCATCACCGCTTTAGAAACCCCGCCTTTTAAAATTCAACCCGCGGTCCCCAGAGCCACGTGGTGACCTCCACCTCTCACGTCGGTGGGCTCATGAGCCAGTCCCACATGTCTCTCACGGGCTAGCAGCATTCAAGGTAAACGTTTACGTGCTGCGTCGCCAGTCAGAACGGCCCACTCGTCGTCTAGTGCGAGTCCGTCTGCAGGTATAAAAGTTTTACTGTTTCGTTTTTAAATTCAAATCCTTTTCTAATTATTTCAAATTCAAATATAATTACTTTCAAATAACTTTTCAAATATTAATCCAAATAATACAAATAATATATGTTTTCAAATCAGAAAAATGTGAGGATTTCAAATATGCAATCCAAAATATATTTTGAACTTTTAAATTTCCAAGTTTATTTAAATTACAATAAATTGCCCTTTTCTTAAATAATTAATAACTTTTGATTTATAAGTCCAAATTTAACAAATGATATGTCTAAAATGATTAGCTCGACGAGACCTTTCTGTTTATGCATTCCATGGTTTGATTTGGAGCATGCATAATATAAATATAATGAGTACATCAACTAATATGGGAATAAAATGGGGCCAAAACTAAATAAAATGCTTTATTATTGTATTCCACACCTCACCCATGCCATGCTACCTTATTGCCATGCAAATTGTGCATCATTCATCATGGCATGGTTGTTTGCTTGATGCATTTATTCATATGCTTGTGCACTTTATTTATGCTGGCCCTTGTTTGTTTGGTTCTTCTCCAATAAGCTGAAAGGTGGATATATCAAGAGAACCAGGAGCACTACCCAGGCTTGCTTCAACTGAGCTGCCAGGCAAGCACTACCACATGCTTGCATACATACAGTACCTATTGCCTCTATCTTATTCTTGCATCATTGAGTCGCGATTGCATTAAATTGAATCCCAAGTATTGCATAGCCTTTATTTTAAAACCCCAATCAAGCTTGTTCCTCCACCCATGAGCCATTACTACAGGAGTTGTTTGAGCCATGCAGTCGTAGAACAACATGTGTAGGGTATGTGAGTGTCTGATGGATAACGAGGTACCTAAACAACTTAACCTGAGTAGTAATGGGATAACTAATGAAAGTGGCATCGGTGAGCCATATTCGCTATTTGGTTTTTCAGGCTCACTTGTGTCCCGTAAGACCCCGAGTACTTGATTCCTGTTCCAAGAATATTCGCGCTATCCACATCCGGGAGGCTTATGGACCCCCTGAGCCAGAGCTTGATTCATTCTTATTTCTTGGGGCCACAAACTAGTTTGAGGATTTATTTACTATCCTGTACTTATGCCATGCTTTACTGCTTTATTTACGATTGTGTGAGGAGCACGCTTAGGAAGCGGAGTGTTTTCGCGGTATCGAGCCCCCAGCTTTGGGATCTGCCGTTTACAGCCATTGGCGCAAACCTTGAGTCCGTCTCGAGTCAGCTAACTCCGCTATGGTAGCTTAATGGGGTGGCCTGAAATATTCCTGAATCTGTGATTGCTTTGTCGCGATCGCCTGCTGGGTTTTGATTTTGTTTGTCCGAGGCATAGCGTGTGTGTTGTTATTTGTGCACCCTGCAGGTAAAACTTTCAAAGCCGTGTCCATGTTATGGACGACTTGGAGCACAGTTTCTCGATCATAGACAAGCATAACTAAAGTACCGCTTATAAATTGACTAGACTAGGTACTTGACTAGTAAATAGTGCAATACTCACGGAATGGATAATAAAACTACCAACGGATGGGGGAATGTTCATCCGCTTCCTCGTCGGTAAGCGAGGTGGAGGATGGATCTGTTAAGATTACCTTCATAACTGTTATAACTGTTGTTATTAATTCACGGACATCCGTCTATCTCTGGTTAGGCGGATGGTTAGCGAGTATCTATAGAACTGCTAGGGTTTATCTTTTGCTGCAATTGCGTCACCCTAGGTTGTGTCCCCTTTAGAGGCATAAAGACTTGCTGAGTACCCCTAGGGTCTCACACGATAATTATTGGTTCAGATGAACAGGTACACTCGCAAGATGGATACTGGGTGGAAGAGACGGACGATGTGGGCAACGATCATTCGGTGTAGAGATTCCGGGAACGGGGATCCGTGAGATCTGTGGGCGGGATGTGCTTATTTATGGGGCATCTTATGCCGATTTGCTTCTTATCCGTACTCGGATTTTGTCTTCCGCTTCCGCTTGATACTCTGTTGATTGATGTATGAGGAGATATCCTAAACTATTATATCAATCTAGGATATTTGGATCTTGCCGTATGGCGTTGCTATATTTCCTTTCTTTTTAGATGGAATGGCTCTAATGTACTATTGTATGGTGGCTTGCATACATACTCATTTGTGTATGTAGTTGATCCCTTCGCTTTCCATTACGCCGCCGTTCTTGTCCCGATGTTTGGAAATGGTTGGGACGGCCGAAAGGTTCTACTGTGAGTGGCATTTGGGCCCCACCGCATTATTTCAACCATTTCGATCATCCAGCTTGTACTAGGAGCGTAATTCACCGAGGTAGTTACAATTGGTATCAGAGCCATCCCGACCTTCAGGGTCTCAGCCAAATGGTCGTTGTCTGTCTAGCAAATATTTTTGGTAGTTATGTATACTAGGGAAAAACAAAACGCGAGAGTAGGACTGCTTCCACTTTTCTTCTTACCCAACCACCCACCCTTTTCTGGTATGGAAGTGTAACGTTTTCAATCCTCTTCTTAAAATTCAAACTAGGATTCACGTGTTCGGGTCCGTAGTACCATAGAAAGTGTGTGTGTGTGTAATTCCTTGTCTATCTGTTGCATCCTTTTGTTATCACAATGCCTTTGGTTATCAACTGTTGGTACGTTCCATATCGATGTGCTTTTGAAAACCGCGTGATCTATCCGACTCCTTGTTGACCGTGCCATCTTCTTAAAGGGTGTTCTTCTGCGGGCATCCGATGCTAATCCCTATCTCGCTAAGTGATTTTATGATCTATCGGTATTTTAATGCCGAAAAATGCGGAAAATTTTTCTTTGATCCATTCAGGTTTCCACACCTTTTCAGTCGTGTGAAACATTATCTATCTCTCTTTATCAGCATGTCCATGCTAACTCATTCTTTGTCACCGGCGCTTAATCCTGGAGTTTTCACTTCATCTTCTTTTCTCTTGGGCTAATTACATAACATGTGTCGATCCGATGTTGGTGATTGTAATTTGGTTCTCAAAGAAGCTATATCCCACTCATGATAAGTGTCGATTGGAATATGGAAAATGCTATCAATTCTATCCTCCGATGGATACGGTTATCTCTGTGATTTGGAGTACACCGTGATCGATCTATGCAAATTCAAGCATCCTTGGAAATCCGGAGTTTCTCAAGGCACCACGGCGGTCTATCATCTGTTTATCATGCTTCACATCTTTTGAACTCCATATCGCACATCTTTTCGCCTCTCGATAGCTCATACCATAAGCAAAGCTATATCATCGCTTGTCCAAGATCTCTTTATCTTTGTAACCGTGATCCGATCGACAATGTGAATCAGCGGCATCTCTTTTCTTCCGGACCAGATAATCTATTCTTCCAGGCATCTTCTTCAATTCTGGAATCAGCAAGTCCATTGTTAATTCCATCTTCCATCTTCAATCAAATCCGAGTTGTTCCTTGTTGGCAAGTTATCATCGTCGTTCCGCAAGTTTTCCTCAAGACGCTAGATCTCTCTCAATCATTTCAAGAAGAACATGGAGTTCTTTTCACCTCTATCTCGTTAAGTGATCTTTTGAAACCGTCTCGTTCTATCATCGATGCTCAATCCACGGAGGCCATGAAGACTTTTCAGATCTTCGTAATCAGTTGGTGTTATCTTCTTCTTTACCGTGGAATCTGGCGGTTGTTCTCCGTAATCTTCCTTCATATCTTCCGTGGCTTGTTACATCAGGTATGACGACAACATCATCACCCTTATCTATCTTGAATCCGTGTCGTTTGCATCTATCCTGTTTGCTAACGGAGTTCCATGAGTTATCCTTGTCAATACCTTGATCTGCTTCGTAGTTGGGTTGCATGGTTTTCTTATTCAGTGCGGAGTAATGCTTTGAGTGCGGGATGGAGTAGCTACCATACCACTACTCTTATCATTCGCTCTTGTACATTGAATTGGGGAATTTATGTGATTTCACTCATTCCACGGAAGTTAGAAGTGGCCTTTATCCTTGATACTTTTACTTCCGTCCTTGTTTTTCCGGAGTGCTCTCAAGAAAGTAATCGATAATCTCTTGTTGGTGATCTCGTCCTTTCTACACGGAGCAAAATCCTCGATTATCTGGTGGAAACAAACGCAAATTCTTTTCTATCCTCGTCTTTATACCGGAGCTCTACATCCCCAAACAAGATGAAAGGAACCTATCCCCCATGATCTATCTTCACATCCGTATCTGGAAGTTATATCCGCGCACCTCAATTGCGTGATCCTTTGGTTCTTACCGCGAAGAAGACTCTAATCCGACGATGTCTAACTAAATCTTTCGTCGATATCAAGGGACTCTATTGTTTGAAGGCAATATTGTTTCCGACTTCTTTCCCCAACCCGAGAGAAGGTACGATGCTATTGTCATAGTGCTTCAAAACCTCTCCAATCTAGCTCTTTCCTTCCGGCGAGACAAAGATTCATCCTCTCTAGTATCGGTAAATCTTTAATCTTAATGGCGTGTCTTTCTTTATCCACGATGCATCATCTTGTCCTTTCTTTCACCAAGTGGTTCTTCTTCTTTTATCCTGTTCTTGAGAAAACCGGAGCTATGTCCATCCTATCCTTCTTGTCTCACGACAATCCTTCAATTCTCCTAACCCTTTGTGCCTCAAGCAAAAGGCAAGACTCGCAACAAGTCTAGCAAGTTTTGCAAGGTGTAGTGGTCGCACCATTCCGTTCTTCATCTTCTTGGGAACGCAAGGATCACCTTCGTTCCTAACACCCGCCTCTCCTTGTGTTGTTTTCTTTTTCCTAGGAATCTCGGGGCGAGATTCTTGTTTAGTGGGGGAGAGTTGTAGCATCCCAATTGTCTAACAATTGCAATGCTACTAGCCTAGTCTATATAATGGCTACTTCAAATATATAATTGTTGCATCATCATTATATCATGCTCATGTCATCATGCCTCCTTGCATTAAACCCTTTTTGATTTGGTTCTTATCTCATATGCATTATTAATTGTATTTGCCTCTTGATATTGTATTTGGTTCTTGATATATGGCTTAGTGCCCAAGTTGAGTTGGGGGCATATCTCTTATTAATTCCACCACCTTTTTCTTTCACCACCTTATAATTCCACCATCCAACTAAATATGAGCTTGGCATTTATTGAGTTTACCTCTAGCTCATGTGGGTTGGGATGGATCCAATTATATTCCACATGCTCTCATCTTAGCATCATGTTGTTTCCACAATATTTAAATATGAGAGCCACATGGCCACCTTTGCATGCCTTGTGAGTGGGACCCTTTCTTCTAGCTTTCATCTGGTTTGTCATGGAATTATGCTCATGTTGGAATAGTTTGGGACTATTGATCATCTAGTGGAACATACACACTAGCAAGTCTCAATTTTACTCAAACATGATCATCTCCATCTATTCCCCTGGGAGCTATCTCTAAAATCCTTTTTGCTTAGGCCTTACTCCACATTTTGGAATGCATAGTAATAATGCCATGTAAATCATCTTGTTTTCACAACATAAGCATGGCATTAAATATCATGCATGGGCCATGCAAGAACCATCTTTTGCTAGCTTTGGTTTTAGTTGCATTTTGAGTAGATCTTTTACAAAACCACATCACCTTGTCCTCTCTTTCCTAGTCTTGATCTTGTTAGTTGGTTTGTGCTTGGCTTGATCTTGACAAAGGAACACCCTAGCACCTAACCTTCCCCCTCTCTTTAAACCCTAAACCTACCTCTCCATCTCATCTAATCTACCATACCCCTCTCTAAACCTAAACCCTAAGCACCCCCCCTCTTTCTCTCCTCCTTCTAAGCCGAGCCACCCCACCATGACCTACCAGAAAATTCCACGTGGCCACCCGGCCACCTAGCTACCCCACCCAGACCCTAACCTAGCTCTACCCGAGCCTAGCTCCACCCCTAACCCGATCCTCTCCCTCTCTTGCTCCTTGCCCCCTGCCTTGGGCCCCCTAGCCCGAGCCTCCCACCTCTCTGGGCACCCTACCCCACCAGACGCCCTTGCCCCCTCGCCAAGCACGTGAAGGAGAGGAAGATAAAGGTGGCCGAGCCACCTTACCCCCAACCACTCCCCACGGCACCACCTCCTCCCCCCGTCCCTATCGACCACCTCCCTGGATCTCCTCTGTCCCCAGATCTACCCCGTTGCTCTCTCTCCCTGCCGTCCTCACCACCGCTTCACCCCACCACGGCAGAACCCTCGGCCTCCACCACCCGTCGCTTCCAGCGGTGGCGTCATCGCTGGTGTCGAGGAAGACCGCAAGCCTCCCTGCTTCACCTAGTACCCGCCGAGGAGGAGAAGGACCGAGCCGTGGGACCTCGCGACGCCACCTCAAACCCTAGCTCGCTCGGTCTGCCTCATCGCCATCGCCGCCGACCCGATCCGCTTTGCAGACCGACGCCTCCCGGTGAGCCCACGATCCCCCGACATGGTCCCTTCGCTGCCGCCCTAGATTCACGGACCAACTGTCGAGCACCTCGGTGCACCGACCGATCTGCTGTCAAGACGCTCTGCGCCAGTAAGCCCTATCTAGCCGCGTAACCCCACTGACACCAAACCCAGCCTAGCCGACTGGTTGCACCTCGCAGCTGCACCTGGCCCCAGATCGAACCCAGCGCTCACAGCCACAGACCGATCGGTCGATCGCGGCAGAGAAGAAAAACAGTGCGGGCGGACGTTTTGCCGATACCCCCCTCCGGTTTATTACCCGAAACCAGGGTCCAGCCTAGGCCCACCTGTCGATTATCACCGCTTTGAAACCCCCTGCTTTTAAAATTCAACCCGCGGTCCCCGCAGAGCCACGTGGTCGCCTCCACCTCGCCTGTCAGTGGCTCATGAGCCAGCAGTCCCACTGCATCTCCTTCACGGCTAGCAGTAAGCGGTGTAAAACGCTTATGTGTTAGGCTGCCCCAGCAAGAACGGCCCCACTCGTTGTTGCAGGTCTGAGTCTGTCTGTATAAAAGTTTTACCTGCTACTTTTAAATTCAAATCCTTTTCTAATTATTTTAAATTCAAATATAATTCTGTTTTCAAATAACTTTTCAAATATTAATCCAAATAATACAAATAATATATGTTTTCAAATCAGAAAAATGTGAGGATTTCAAATATGCAATCCAAAATATATTTTGAACTTTTAAATTTCCAAGTTTATTTAAATTACAATAAATTGCCCTTTTCTTAAATAATTAATAACTTTTGATTTATAAGTCCAAATTTAACAAATGATATGTCTAAAATGATTAGCTCGACGAGACCTTTCTGTTTATGCATTCCATGGTTTAATTTGGAGCATGCATAATATAAATATAATGAGTACAGCAACTAATATGGGAATAAAATGGGGCCAAAACTAAATAAAATGCTTTATTATTGTATTCCACACCTCACCCATGCCATGCTACCTTATTGCCATGCAAATTGTGCATCATTCATCATGGCATGGTTGTTTGCTTGATGCATTTATTCATATGCTTGTGCACTTTATTTATGCTGGCCCTTGTTTGTTTGGTTCTTCTCGAATAGACGCTGAGCAGGGGATATATCAAGAGAACCAGGAGCACTACCCAGATCCATTCCTCGCTTCAATCGAGCTGCAAGCACTACCACATGCTTGCATACATACAGTCTATTGCCTCTATCTTATTCTTGCATCATTGAGTCACATTGCATTAAATTGAATCCCAAGTATTGCATAGCCTTTATTTTTAAACCCCACCGAAGCTTGTTCCTCCACCCCATGAGCCATTACTACAGGAGTTGTTTGAGCCATGCGAGTCGTAGAACAGCATGTGTAGGGTATGTGAGTGTCTGATGGATAACGAGGTACCTAAACAACTTAACCTGAGTAGTAATGGGATAACTAATGAAAGTGGCATCGGTGAGCCATATTCGCTATTTGGTTTTTCAGGCTCACTTGTGTCCTGTAAGACCCAGTACTTGATTCCTGTTCCAAGAATATTAGCGCTATCCACAGCCGGGAGGCTTATGGACCCCCCTGAGCCAGAGCTTGATTCATTCTTATTTCTTGGGGCCACAAACTAGTTTGAGGATTTATTTACTATCCTGTACTTATGCCATGCTTTACTGCTTTATTTACGATTGTGTGAGGAGCACGCTGCTTTGTTTAGGAAGCGAGTGTTTTGGGTGTCGATTCCAGCTTTGGGATCTGCTATCGCTTACTGACCATTGGCGCAAAACCTTGAGTCCGTCTCGAGTCAGCTAACTCTATGGTAGCTTAATGGGTGGCCCCTGAAATATTCTCAATCGTGATTGCTTTGTCGATCGCCTCGTTGGGTTTTGATTTGGTTTTTCCAGGCATAGCGGTGTGTGTTGTTATTTGTGCACCCTGCGGTAAAACTTTCAAAGCCGTGTCCGGTTATGGACGACTTGGAGCACGGTTTCCGATCATAGACAAGCATAACTAAAGTACCGCTTATAAATTGACTAGACTAGGTACTTGACTAGTAAATAGTGCAATACTCACGGAATGGATAATAAACTGCCAACGGATGGGGAATGTTCGTCCGCTTCCTCGGTAAGCGAGGAGGAGGATGGATCTGTTAAGATTACCTTCATAACTTATAACTGTTATTAATTCACGGACATCCGCTCATCTCTGGTTAGGCGGATGGTTAGCGAGTATCTATAGAACTGCTAGGGTTTATCTTTTGCTGCAATTGCGTCACCCTAGGTTGTGTCCCTTTAGAGGCATAAAGACTTGCTTGGTACCCTAGGGTCTCACACGATAATTATTGGTTCGATGAACAGTACACTGCAAGATGGATACCGGGTGGAAGAGAGACGATGTGGGCAACGATCATTCGGTGTAGAGATTCCGGGAACGGGATCCGTGAGATCTGTATGGATGTGCTTATTTATGGGGCATCTTATGCCGATTTGCTTCTTATCCGTACTCGGATTTTGTCTTCCGCTTCCGCTTGATACTCTGTTGCTTGATGTATGAGGAGATATCCTAAACTATTATATCAATCTAGGATATTTGGATCTTGCCGTATGGCGTTGCTATATTTCCTTTCTTTTTAGATGGAATGGCTCTGATGTACTATTGTATGGTGGCTTGCATACATACTCATTTGTGTATGTAGTTGATCCCTTCGCCGACACGCCGCCCGTTCTTGTCCCGATGTTTGGAAATGGTTGGGACGGCCGAAAGGTCTACCTGTGAGTGGCATTTGGGCCCCACCGTACTATTTCAACCATTTCTGATCATCCAGGCTTGTACTAGGAGCGTAATTCACCGAGGTAGTTACACAATGACTCTGGTTGTTGTTAGTAAAAAGAACACACATGCAATGAAACTAGTGGATCCATAGGTGGATTGTGAAAAGAGCACACATGCAATGACACTGGTGGATCCATATGTGGTATGTGAAAAGAACACACATGCAATGACTCCAGTTGTTGTTAGTAATAAGAACACACATGCAATGACACTGGTGGATCCATGTGTGGTCTTTGAAGAGAACACACATTTCAATAACTCTGGTTGTTGTTAGTAAAAAGAACACACATGCAAAGACACTGGTGGATCCATGTGTGGTCTCTGAAAAAGAACACACATGTAATGACTCCAGTTGTTGTTAGTAAAAAGAACACACATGCAACGACACTAGTGGATCCATGTGTGGTCTCTGAAGAGAACACACATTTCAATAACTCTGGTTGTTGTTAGTAAAAAGAACACACATGCAATGGCATTGGTGGATCCATGTGTGGTCTCTGAAGAGAACACATGTGCAATGACTCTGGTTGTTGTTAGTAAAAAGATCACACATGCAATGACACTGGTGGATCCATAGGTGGATTGTGAAAAGAACACACATGCAATGACACTGGTGAATCCATGTGTGGTCTTTGAAAAAGAACACACATGCAATGACTCTAGTTGTTGTTAGTAAAAAGAACACAGATGCAATGACACTAGTGGATCCATGTGTGGTCTCTGAAGAGAACACACATTTCAATAACTCTAGTTGTTGTTAGTAAAAAGAACACACATGCAATGACACTGGTGGATCCATGTGTGCTCTCTGAAGAGAACACACGTGCAATGACTCTGGTTGTTGTTAGTAAAAAGGGAACACATGCAATGAAACTAGTGGATCCATAGGTGGATTGTGAAAAGAACACACATGCAATGATACTGGTGGATCCATATGTGGATTATGAAAAGAGCACACATGCAATGACGCTGGTGGATCCATAAGTGGTATGTGAAGAGAACACACATGACATAACTCTGGTTGTTGTTAGTAAAAAGAAGACACATGCAATGACACTAGTGGCTCCATATGTGGTATGTGAAAAGAACACACATGCAATGACTCTAGTTGTTGTTAGTAAAAAGAACACACATGCAATGACACTAGTGGATCCATAGGCGGATTATGAAAAGAGCACACATGAAATGACACTGGTGGATCCATATGTGGTATGTGAAAAGAACACACATTTCAATGACTCTGGTTTTTGTTAGTAAAATGAACACACATGCAATGACACTGGTGGATCCATGTGTGGTCTCTAAAGAGAACACACATTTCAATGACTGGTTGTTGTTAGTAAAAAGAACACACATGCAATGACACTGGTGGATCCATGTGTGGTCTCTGAAGAGAACACACATGCAATGACTCTAGTTCTTGTTAGTAAAAAGAGCAGACATGCAATGACACTGGTGGATCCATAGGTGGATTGTGAAAAGAAGACACATGCAATGACACTCGTGGATCCATCTGTGGTATGTGAAAAGAACACACATGCAATGACTATGGTTGTTAGTAAAAATAACACACATGCAAGGACACTAGTGGATCCATAGGTGGATTGTGAAAAGAGCACACATGCAATGACACTGGTGGATCCATATGTGGTATGTGAAAAGAACACACATGCAATGACTCCAGTTGTTGTTAGTAATAAGAACACACATGCAATGACACTAGTGGATCCATGTGTGGTCTCTGAAGAGAACACACATTTCAATAACTCTGGTTGTTGTTAGTAAAAAGAACACACATACAATGACACTGGTGGATCCATGTGGTCTCTCAAAAGAACACACATGCAATGACTCAGTTGTTGTTAGTAAAAAGAAAACACATGCAATGACATCAGTGGATCCATGTGTGATGTGAAGAGAACACACATTTCAATAACTCTGGTTGTTGTTAGTAAAAGAACACACATACAATGACATGGTGGATCCATGTGGTCTCTGAAGAAACACGTGCAATGACTCTGGTTGTTGTTAGTAAAAAGAGCACACATGCAATGACACTGGTGGATCCATAGGTGGATTGTGAAAAGAACACACATGCAATGACACTGGTGGATCCATATGTGGTATGTGAAAAGAACACACATGCAATTACTCTAGTTGTTGTTAGTAAAAAGAACACACATGCAATGATACTGGTGGATCCATAGGTGGAATATGAAAAGAGCACACATGCAATGTGTAACATCCCTAAAAAAATCATGTTTCAAAACTCATTCATATCATTCTTGCATCATTCATTCATATAGGGTTTTTCTCAAAATCATTTAGAGGCAGAAGTTTGAGCTATGATTTCATGTGGGCATTTTATCTCAATTGGCCATCACCTTTTGAGACTTGAATGCTTAGGTACTTGTTTGCTTGCCTCCATGGTTGGAAAGAATAGGAGAAGCATTTAAACCCAAAATTCCAATTTAGAAATATTTTCTAAACCCCATTCCAAATATTGGCAACTAGAGACAAAGAGACAAAGTCTCTGTTTATTTTGAAACCCAAGCTTGACCAAACCTTGCAAGGTAACCACATGGTTATTTGACTGCATTTGAACCCACAAGAACCCTGCAAAAATCCCCAAAGAAATTTGAATTCAAAAGGATTTGAATTCATATCAAATTCTATTCAGAAAATAGAATTAGAAAAAGAAAAAGGCTAAAGGAAAGAAAAGGCGGCGAGCGGCCAATGATGGATCCAGCCAACAAGCCCACCCGGGTCCTCCTTTTCTTCTCTCACGCGATTGAACTTGAGCCACCATTGGCGATTGTGAGCCACACACCGCGCACCTCGACAAAGCGGGCCGGTCCACATCGCCCTCGTCTTCCCCAGACCGCGCTGCGACCGTCGCCCAGCGAAAGGCCGGTAATGGCGCGGCGTAAATGGGCTTTAAACCCGGCGTTCTGTCGATTCCCGGCTATAAGATCCTCTCGCTCACGATCTTTTTCCCCAGACACCTCGCTCACTCCGCCACCAGCGCCTCAATCAGCTTTGCACCGTGGACGAACCTCTCCGGCGATCGATTCCGGTGAGCCCGTGTTCCCCTCGCCTCTCGTTCTTGCTATCCTGCCGGTGAATCTTGCGCATCATCGACCTCGCTAGTCTGTCTCTTGCCCGGTCGCGGTTCCACTTGACACCGCGAGCACCGACGCGACATCAACTCCGGCGAGCTCTAGTGGTAAGTCCAGACCACCCAGCCTCTAGTTCATGCTCACTACGCCGCCTTGACCTGCGAACCTAACCGTGTCCTCGACTTGCCTTGGGGTGATTCACAGCGACGTCCACGACGACCACCCGACGCAACAGCCGCCCACAGCAACTCCGGCGAGCAATCGCAACCTTGTCCGAGCGCCCCTTGACCAACCGCGAGTACGACAAGCTTCGCGTGACCTCTGAGCCCGATAAGCCACTCCTTCTTCCTCGCCGTCTGCATCGCCAGCATCATCGACCGACGATTCCGCGCCGGTAGCCACCGCAAGCCGCCGATTCTTGGCGAGAAGTAGCAGTTAGATCTGCATCGTGGCGCTAGGATAGATCCACTTAACCTCAAGCGATGCAGCGATCTGAGCCGCCAGATTTCATTTAGATCCTACGGTGGAGCTCGATCCAGCAACCGATGGCGAATCGAGAACATGACGCGTGGCTAGGTTAGATCTGAGAATAGAATTTAAAATCAGAAATTTGATCCAAATTCATTTGCCTATATCTTTTGAACCCCACGTTGGAATTTTGCAAACTTTATACCGTTGGATTCAGAAAACAAGACCTTTCTGCCTATCCTTTTTGTTTTGCAAATAGTAACCATTTGATTAGCTTAAAATGCAGAGGCATGTTTGAGGCTATTTTAAGTATAGATTTAGTTTAGTATTTTTGTTTTAGGGTTATTTAAATTGTCTTGGCTACTTTGTGACTAGTTTCAGTTTCTGTATTCATGCACTTGCTTGGTTGAAGTTTTCAAAAATCATCACTTGGTAGATTCATGCATGCATGCATTCCTAATACTTTTGTTTGTATATATATGTGTGTAATTGTATGCTACAACTTTGTGTGTAGATTTTGCTAGTGATTGTGATTGTGACAAGTGCTACTCCACACTACCAAGGCAAGTGATATCTTCATGAATATTCCTACCTATATTTTATACTTGCATTAGATATATTTTGTTAGTACTTGCATGTTACTTTTTGTCGACTAATGATGGGAAATCCTATTTAGAATAGAATGCTAGAATTGCTAGGAAATTCCCTAAGGACAAGTTGCCATGCCATGCTTAGCCTAGCTACTAGAAAACAAGGGTGGTTTATATATTCACACTATGGAAAAATATTCTAAGTCTAAGGACTTGTTTTTATTTAACAAAACAACTAAGTTAATGAATCACCTAGGTGGAATGGAAAGATTGGGTTATGTTGAGTGGTTACACAAGGCCAGGGGTACTGGTGAACCTTGTGTATCTCACTTGTGGATGGCCACCCAGGAACAAAGAGATTTGAGTTGTCAAATGTTTGAGAAGCTTCAAGTGCAACCACTTGGTAATATGGGCTCTGCCATGATCTTAGGATCTTTGGAACTTAGTCTCTTGGAATTGGGTGGTAGATGGGTTGATAGGTTGGAGCGCGTCCATTTGACTAAGGAAAGGCTACTGAAGGATCATGTCTTGGGAAACCAAGGCTCGTGGGGAAAGTGCACCACCTCTGCAGAGTGTAAAACCTAAGTACTTAGCCATGTCCCTGGTAAAGGACAATTTGAGCATCAAGACATGGAAACTTCAAGAATCTCATCACTCCAATTTCTAAATAAAACTTGTGGGTGAACAAGGGTTAAAGGATCTTCAGTCTTTGATTGGTAGATGCCCTGAGTGGATCTTCAGTCTCTGATTGGTAGATACCTTGGGATGGTCTTTGTCAAGCAAAAACTTAGTGTTTTCAAAAAGTTAAGGAAAAATCTATTTTGAGCAATGCAAGCCTAAGCTCCACCAGCCAAATGCATATAGCCTTATAGTCCACTTAAATTATACTAAGGTATCACTTGCCAATACTATTCCAAAGTATTGACCCCCTGTGGCTGTAACTTATGATGTTGCAGGTTACTCTGATGATGATTAGGAGTCATGAGTCTACACTCAACATGCTTGCCTGTGGCACATGAAGATGAAGACTTATGTTTATTTACATATTCCATAAACTCTTGTACTAGGCCTTTGGCCATGAGTTGTAAAGACTATGTTTTATCTCTGGAATGACTGTAATAAGCGACCTTTGTATACATGTACTTCATCTTAAACTGTGGATGCTAGCAATGATCCGAGGACTAGCATTGCAATCACGAGGATCTTTTCCTTTAATAAGGAGGGATCTTACGGATGGTATCGAGCACTGTGTTGCCTGTAGGATTATGACCCTAGGATTGGAAACCACTAAGGAAAATTTTAACTTCTTCTACACTTTTCTATTCTTCTAAGAACTTTTCTAATCTTCTCCTTCTCATCTCTATTTGTAGATGAACTCCAATTAAGCCGTGAAGAAAGGACCACTCATGACCATGACCTTGGAGTGTGAGACTGAGTTTCCCAAGATTCTCAAGGACCTCATGGAAACCATGGGAGTACATGGTGCCTTGTGTACAAGGGCTTTCGGTGATGGAGGATGGAGTGGAGTATTGGGTGCAACTTCACTTGTACAAGAACAAGGAAGACAACCACAAAGAAAAAGGCTTCTGCATGTACACCAACACTTTTATGCACACCACATTCTTTGAGTCAGCAAAGAAGCAGCTTGGAAGACTATCAAGGAACTAAGTGCTAGAGTCAAGTGCAGGATGCTCAACCTCCAAAAGACTTAGAGAAAGAGAAGGAACATACCCAAGAGTTGGAAGTCACCAACCAATCCTTAAGAGGAGATATTATAGACTTAGTGATAGAAGCATGTGAGCAGGATAGGGTGATTGCCACTAGGAACATTGTGTTAGCCACGGATCCAATGAGATAGGATTGTAAGGCGCTTAGTTAGTTGACCACCACCTATCACCTTATTTTCCAAAATGATACCTTAAAAGTTTGAACCTTGGTGGTTGTAATGGATTTATGTATGCATGACTTGTGTGATTTATGTGTTCCATGGTAATGCTTGAATGTTTGTCTTGTTTAATTTGAATTTGTGTTGTTCTAACTTTTCAATCTTATAAATAGATGCCTATTGCCATCAAGCCTTTGTTGAGGAGTTCCAGCTACCCGTTTTGGTCCTCGTGTCGTAGAGCTTACTACTTTACTCGATCTCCCTCTTCCTATCATTACGGTGCACCCACTCACCAAGTTTGAGAGGAAGGACCTTTGAGACTTCAAGGTGAACCAGCCAGGGGCCTTGAGAGCCTACTACGGAGGCCATCGTCTTCAAGCTTATGCACGATGGCGAGAGAGAGGCATGGAGGTTGTCATGCAGGATCTGATAGGGCGATGATTAGGGCGTCACTCCCGAGGTTAGAGGCACTCACTTCCACGCCTTCTGAGGCGTGATGATGACGAAGAGTCCATTGACTTTGAGGGCGACTCAAGGGTCACAGCAGAGCCGTCGCTGTACCTCCGGGACTTAAGAGACTCTTATTAGGCACGTGGATACCGATGGGACCAACGTCATGCTTAGTAATGACGAGCTCCGGTGCACTTCGAGAAGGACAAGCTCTTCGCAGCAGGACGAGATAGTCAAGGAGATGGAGGCGAAGTTCGAGACCCAAGACCGTAAGTTCAAGAGTCGAGAAGCGTGTCCGGGATAGGAACAAGAGGATTCGTGATATGACCGAGGAACTGCAGTCCAAGGACTTGAGTTAGAGCGGCAGCAGCGGTGATTGAGAGGCCGTTCCCGGAAGAGGGCTCTCAAGGCCAAGATCGACTCTTTGACCACTACCATCGAGGAGAACAAGACCGCAATGGAGAACGGGCCTTACCTTTGTCGAGGAGGAGATTGAAGTGCGAGTAGATTTGACTACTCAGTTATCTTTATTTACCGCACTTGTTATTTATGAACTTATTGTTGGACCATCCGACATGTGGATGGCTTGCCACTTGTATGTTTGTACTTTGAGATTTTGTTCTCTTGTTGTTTAGCTTTTATCCTAATATTGCTTGCTATGTGTTTGCTTGTGTAATGTATTGTGCATAAATCATGTAAGGGTATCTCATTCTTATCTCTATATGAATAAACCACAGATGCCTCCCGTCGGCAAACACCAATCCCAACCAACATTACCGGAAATGCAACAAATGATGAATGCGCAAACACGACTTATGCAAATGATGGCGACGTTCATCCAGAACGCACAACAACAACAACCCCAACAACAACAACAACAATAACAACAACAACCCTCGGTTTGATATGCTCACCAGATTTCTGCGTCTAAGGCCAGCTAAGTTTTGAGAACGGGATCCCATGGTGGCCAATGATTGGCTCGTTCTGTGAACAAAGACTTAGTGACCGTGGGATGCCGAGATCTTTGAAAAGGTCGGGTTTGCGGCACATCTGTTGGAAGGACCAGCCGCGACATGGTGGGACAACTTCGATTACCACGCCTATTGATGAGGTGACTTGGGCTATCTTTGAAGATGGATTTCGTACTACTCATATCTCACCGGTATGATGAGCCTGAAAAGAAGGAATTTCACAACACGAAGCAGCGCCACCACGCGTGGCTGAATATATTGAAGAGTTCAACAATCAGGCGCTATGCGGATGAGGTTGACAACGATGCCAAAAGGAAGGAAAAGTTTACGGAAGGCTTGAATGATGAGCTAAATCTGTTTGCGTGGCGTATGTTCCAACTTATCGATCAACGTGTGACAAGGCTGTTATTGTGGAGAATAAAATGAAGCAAGTCGAGAGTAAGAAGGAAACACTCAGACAAGCATTTCGGGATCATCACATAAGCGATCTCACTATGATGATAGTGTCACTCAAGATCCCACAAGCATGGGAAGTTTAACAAGCACCACCACAACCGTCATGACAACAAACATCATCGCAATCATGACAATGATAAGTACAAGAACCACAAGAGTGGATATAAGAGCCACCATAGTGGAAGTGGAAGTGGAAGTGGAAGTCAACCTAAGAAGGACAACGGTCGGGTTGAATGCTTCAAATGCAGAAAGCTGGGCATTATGCTAATGAGTGCCACGAGAAGAGCGTTGAAGGACCTAACAAACCCAATCCTTTTCGGAAAGGACAGGTTAACCACATCAATGTGGAAGAAGTCTATGAAGAACACGATGCCGTTCTTTGGTAAGTTCAGACTCAATTCCATCTCAGCATTTGTACTCTTTGACTGGTGCATCTCATTCATTCATATCTAAAGCATTTGTCGAAGATATGGGTTTGCATCTGAAAACATTGGGTGTCCGATAAAAGTTAGCTCTCCGGGAGGATATGATAGTGAGTCTTGGATGCGGGATCTAGTCATAGAGATCGGAAAACATAAGTTTCGATAAACCTAATAATCCTAAATTCCCAAGGATTGGATGTAATTTTGGGAATGGATTGGATGGCTAAGTATGAGGAGTACTAGATTGTGCAAATCGCACAATTTCACTCCAACCCTGCAGTAAGAGGATAACATTTAAGGTCAATTTTAAATCTAAAGGGAGTAAGCTGAATTCTCTTAAGGGGTTAGCATGGACGGTGTGCCAATTGTGTGAGTATCCGGATGTGTTCCGGAAGAGTTACCAGAATGCCACGAGATAGAGATGTGGAGTTTATAATAGAATTGGTACCAGGATGGGCCAAGAGCAAAAGACCTTATAAAATGTCGGAGCGAACTTAAAGAACTCAAGAAACAACTTGGAGAACAATTGCGAAAGGATTCATCCAGCCAAGTTCTTCATCTTGGGAGCTCGATTTTGTTAAATAGAAAAGAGGATAGAACTCAAAGATTATGCATAGATTACCGTTCTCTCAACGAGGTAACCATCAAGAACAAATATCCTTTGCCAAGAATCAATGACTTGTTTGATCAGCTAGAAGGAGCTTGTGTGTTCTCAAAGATTGACCTTGATCGAGCTATTTTCAACTCAAGATAAGAGAGCAAGACATACCTAAAACAGCATTCACCACAAGGTATGGATTGTATGAGTACCTGATGATGCCTTTTGGATTAACCAATGCTCCGGCATACTTCATGAATATGATGAACAAAGTGTTCATGGAATTTCTCGACAAGTTAGTTGTCGTTTTCATCGATGACATCTTGGTCTACTCCAAGAGCAAGGAGGAGCATGAAAGACATCTCGCTTGATACTTGAGAAACTAAGGGAACATAAGCTTTATGCCAAGTTCAGCAAGTGTGAGTTTTGGTTAGAGGAAGTTGGATTTCTTGGTCATGTTATGACAAAGGATGGTATAGCGATTGACCTGCTAAAGTTTCAGCCGTAACGAATGGGAATCTCCTAAGAATGTAAAAGAGGTTCGTAGTTTTCTTGGTTTAGCAGGTTACTACTGAAGGTTCATTGAAAAATTTTCAAGGTTGCTAAACCAATGGAATTATTAAAGAAAGATAAGAAATTTGCTTGAGTGCGAAGGATGTGAACTCAGCTTTCAAGAATTAAAGAAGAGACTTGTGTCACACCAGATTCTGTGCCTACAGATTTGGAAAAGGATTTCCGGTATATTGTGATGCTTCTCATCAAGGATTAGGCCGTACTTATGCAAAGGCGGAAAAGTTGTGGCTTATGCCTCGAGACAACTCAAAACTCATGAAGTAAACTATCCTACTCATGATTTAGAGTTAGCATTTGTTATCCATGCACTCAAGACATGGAGACACTACCTTTTGGGAAAAGCGTTGTGAAGTGTTCACCGACCATAAGAGTTTGAAATATATCTTCACACGAAGGAGATCAATATGAGACAAAGAAGATGGCTAGAACTTATCAAGGATTACGACTTGAGTTTGCAATACCACCCGGTAAAGCAAATGTAGTAGCAGATGCTCTAAGTCGTAAAGCATTTGTAAATGGTCTTACCAAGGTGAATTGCGGATGATTTGTGTAAGCAATTCAAGGAACTTCAGTTGGAGATTGTGCGGAAGGACATCTCATGTCTTTGGATGTTCAACCCACTCTGTTGGATAAGATTAAGGAAGCCCAAAAGGCGGATAAAGAAATCGAAGAGATTAAGGAAAGGATTAGCCAAGGGAAAGCTAAAGTTTCCATATGGACGAACAAGGTACTTTATGGCACGAGAAAGCGTGTTGTGTTCCACAAGATCCGAAATCGAAACTGATTACGCAAGAAGCCCATAACTCTCCGTATTCTATTCACCCGAAACACCAAAATGTATATGGATATGAAAGAAAGATTTTGGTGGAACAATCTTAAAAGGGACATCGTGAACACATTGCTTTGTGTGATGTGTGTAGAGTGAAAGCGACATCGAAACCAGCAGTTTGCTTCAACCAATGCCTATTCACGAATGGAAGTGGGAAAATATTGGTATGGATTTCATTACAGGATTACCAAGGACCAGGTCAGGTATGATTCCATATGGGTAATAGTAGATCGCCTAACTAAAGTGGCTCATTTTATACCCGTAAAGACAACTTATACAGTGCCAAGTTAGCCAAAATCTACATGAGCGGTGTATGCCTTCACGGTGTACCTAAGAGTATTATGTCGATAGAGGAACTCAGTTCACTTCTCACTTTTGGAGACAACTTCATGAATCTCTAGGAGCGAGGTTGGAATTCAGCTTTGCTTTTCATCCTCAAGCTGATGGACAAACAGAAAGGACTAATCAAATTCTTGAAGACATGTTGAGGGCATGTGCCCTAGACTATGGAGCAAGTTGGGATGAAAAGTCGCCTTCAGAGTTTTCTTACAACAACGATCACCAATCTAGTATTGGGATGGCACCATTTGAGTTTCTATACGGAAGAAAGTGTACCACCCATTGCTATGGAATGGTGTGGGAGAAAGAAGTTTGTTTGGACCAGACCTTATCAAAGGCGCCGAAGAAAAGGTCAAATTGGTTAGAGAGATTGAAGATAGCAGTCTCGACAGAAAAGCTACGAGATGCTAAGCGTAGAGAAGTCACTTACGAAGTTGGGGATAGAGCTTATCTTAGAGTATCACCACTTGTGGAGTAAAAGATTTGGAGTCAAAGGAAAGTTAGCACCAAGATATGTGGGACCATTCAACATTTTAAGTCATGAGGAGAAGCGCATATGAAATCGAATCGCGGCATCTTTACTAGCGATCCATAATGTTTTCATGTGAGCCAGCTCAAGAAATGTCACCAGAAATGGAAGAAACATCTTTGAAAGATACCATATCTTTGGAAGAAGTTCAACTAGAAAGTGATCTCACCTATGAAGAAAAGCCTGTCAAGATACTTGAGACCACGAGAAAGAGTCACGAGAACAAAGACTATCAAGTTTTGCAAAGTACAATGGAATCATCATTCGAAGAAGAAGCAACATGGGAAAGAAGATGATCTTGAAAGACCACCCTCACCTATTTGCTAGCCAATCCGAATCTAGAGGCGAGATTCATTTTAAGGGGTTAGATTTGTAACATCCTAAAAAATCATGTTTCAAAACTCATTCATATCATTCTTGCATCATTCATTCATATAGGGTTTTCTCAAAATCATTTAGAGGCGAGAAGTTTGAGCTATGATTTCATGTGGGCATTTTATCTCAATTGGCCATCACCTTTTGAGACTTGAATGCTTAGGTACTTGTTTGCTTGCCTCCATGGTTGGAAAGAATAGGAGAAGCATTTAAACCCAAAAATTCAATTTAGAAATATTTTCTAAACCCCATTCCAAATATTGGCAACTAGAGACAAAGAGACAAAGTCTACATTTATTTTGAAACCAAGCTTGACCAAACCTTGCAAGGTAACCACATGGTTATTTGACTGCATTTGAACCCACAAGAACCACAAAAATCCCCAAAGAAATTTGAATTCAAAAGGATTTGAATTCATATCAAGTCTATTCAGAAAATAGAATTAGAAAAGAAAAAGCTAAAAAAAAAGAAAAAGGCCGGCGGCCAGAATCGCCCAGCGGATCCAGCCAACAAGCCACCGGGGTCCTCCTTTTCTTCTCTCCTTGAGCCCACGAGACAATACAGCAGGCAGACCCCACACCACACTGCGCACCTCGGCGACAAGCAGGCCTTCTCCACGCCTCGTCTTCCCAGACCGTTCATCCCACGTCGCCAGCGCCGATGATAATGGCGGCAGCGGCGTAAATGGGCTTTAAACCTGTCGATTCCCGGCTATAAGATCCTCTGCTCCACGATCTTTTCCCCAGACACCTCGCTCACTCCGCCACCAGGTGCCCTCAATCAGCTTTGCACCGCGGACCGAACCTCTCCGCGATCGATTCCGGTGAGCCCAGTGTTCCCCTCGCCTCTCGTTCTTGCTATCACCTTCGGTGAATCCTTGCGCATCTGCTGACCTCGCTAGTATCCACTTTGACACATGAGCAAGCCGGTGGCGACCATCAACTCGGCGAGCTCTAGTGGTAAGTCCGCCCGCGCCTCCTAGTTCATGCTCACTACTGCCGCCTTGACCTGCGAACCTAACCGTGTCCTCGACTTGCCTTGGGGTGATTCACGGCGGCGTCACGGCGACCACCCGGCGCACCTTGCCGCCCGGCAACTCCGGCGACAATCGTAACCTTGTCCGGCGCCCTTGACCAACCGCGAAATGCGACAAGCTTCGCCGTGACCTCTGAGCCCGGTGGCCACTCCTCCTTCTTCTTACCTCCTGCATCATCGCCAGCATCATCATCGACCAAGCGATTCCGCCGCGGTAGCTACAGCTTGCGCTTCGCCGTAGAAGTAGCGATAGCGATTAGATCGCATTAGGCGCTATAGATCCACTTAACCCGAAGCGATGCAGCGATCTGAGCCGCCAGATTTCATTTAGATCTCTGGCTGTGGAGCTCGATCCAGTAGCGAACGATACGGCGAATCGAACATGACGCGTGGCTAGGTTAGATCTGAGAATAGAATTTAAAATCAGAAATTTGATCCAAATTCATTTGCCTATATCTTTTGAACCCCACGTTGGAATTTTGCAAACTTTATACCGTTGGATTCAGAAAAACAAGACCTTTCTGCCTATCCTTTTGTTTTGCAAATAGTAACCATTTGATTAGCTTAAAATGCAGAGGCATGTTTGAGGCTATTTTAAGTATAGATTTAGTTTAGTATTTTTGTTTTAGGGTTATTTAAATTGTCTTGGCTACTTTGTGACTAGTTTCAGTTTCTGTATTCATGCACTTGCTTGGTTGAAGTTTTCAAAATCATCACTTGGTAGATTCATGCATGCATGCATTCATAATACTTTTGTTTGTATATATATGTGTGTAATTGTATGCTACAACTTTGTGTGTAGATTTTGCTAGTGATTGTGATTGTGACAAGTGCTACTCTCCACACTACCAAGGCAAGTGATATCTTCATGAATATTCCCTACCTATATTTTATACTTGCATTAGATATATTTTGTTAGGACTTGCATGTTACTTTTGTCAACTAATGATGGGAAATCCTATTTAGAATAGAATGCTAGAATTGCTAGGAAATTCCCTAAGGACAAGTTGCCATGCCATGCTTAGCCTAGCTACTAGAAAACAAGGGTGGTTTATATATTCACACTATGGAAAAATATTCTAAGTCTAAGGACTTGTTTTATTTAACAAAACAACTAAGTTAATGAATCACACAGGTGGAATGGAAAGATTGGGTTATGTTGAGTGGTTACACAAGGCCGGGTCTTGGTGAACCTTGTGTATCTCACTTGTGGATAGCCACCAGGAACAAAGAGATTTGAGTTGTCAAATGTTTGAGAAGCTTCAAGTGCAGCCACTTGGTAATATGGGCTCTGCCATGATCTTAGGATCTTTGGAACTTAGTCTCTTGGACAGTGGGTGGTAGATGGGTTGATAGGTTGGGCGCGTCCATTTGACTAAGGAAAGGCTCTTGAAGGATCATGTCTTGGGAAACCAAGGCTCGTGGGGAAAGTGCACCACCTCTGCAGTGTAAAACCTAAGTACTTAGCCATGTCCACAGTAAAGGACAATTTGAGCATCAAGACATGGAAACTTCAAGAATCTCATCACTCCAATTTCTAAATAAAACTTGTGGGTGAACAAGGGTTAAAGGATCTTCAGTCTTTGATTGGTAGATGCCCGGAGTGGATCTTCAGTCTCTGATTGGTAGATACCTTGGGATGGTTTTTGTCGAGCAAAAACTTAGTGTTTTCAAAAAAGTTAAGGAAAAATCTATTTTGAGCAATGCAAGCCTAAGCTCCACCAGCCAAATGCATATAGCCTTATAGTCCACTTAAATTATACTAAGGTATCACTTGCCAATACTATTCCAAAGTATTGACCCCCTGTGGCTGTAACTTATGATGTTGCAGGTTACTCTGATGATGATTAGGAGTCATGAGTCTACACTCAACATGCTTGCCTGTGGCACATGAAGATGAAGACTTATGTTTATTTACATATTCCATAAACTCTTGTACTAGGCCTTTGGCCATGAGTTGTAAAAGACTATGTTTTATCTCTGGAATGACTGTAATAAACGACCTTTGTATCTGTGTACTTCATCTTAAACTGTGGATGCTAGCAATGATCCAGGGACTAGCATTGCAATCACAGGGATCTTTTCCTTTAATAAGGAGGGATCTTACAGGATCCATATGTGTTCTGTGAAAAGAACACACATGCAATGACACTAGTGGATCCATATGTGGTTTGTGAAAAGAACACACATGAAATGAACTCTTGGGATTTCCATATGTGGTCTGTGAAAAGAACACATATGCAATGACACTGGTGGATCCATATGTGGTCTGTCAAAAGAACACACATGCAATGACATTGGTGGACCCATATGTGGTCTGTGAAAAGAACACACATGCAATGACACTGGTGGATCCATATATGGTCTGTGAAAAGAACACACATGCAATGACTCGGGTGCATCCATACGTGGTTTGTGAAAAGAACACACATGCAATGACACTAGTGGATCCATATGTGGTCTCTGAAAAGAACACACATGCAATGACACTGGTGGATCCATATATGGTCTATGAAAAGAACACACATGCAATGACACTGGTGGATCCATATGTGGTATGTGAAAAGAACACACATGCAATGACATTGGTGGATCCATATGTGGTATGTGAAAAGAACACACATGCAATGACACTGGTGGATCCATATGTGGTATGTGAAAAGAACACACATGCAATGACTCTTCTGGATCCATGTGGTCATGAAAATAACACACATGCAATGACACTAGTGGATCCATATGTGGTCTGTGAAAAGAACACACATGAAATGACACTAGTGGATCCATATGTGGTTTGTTAAAAGAACACATATGCAATGACTCTAGTGGATCCATATGTGGTCTATGAAAAGAATAGACATGCAATGATACTGGTGGATCCATATGTGGTCTGTGAAAAGAACACACATGCAATGACACTGGTGGATCCATATATGGTCTATGAAAAGAACACACATGCAATGACACTGGTGGATCTATATGTGGTCTGTCAAAATAACACACATGCAATGACATAGGTGGATCCATATTTGGTACGTGAAAAGAACACACATGCAATGAAATCTGGTGGATCCATATGTGGTATTAGAAAAGAACACTCATGCACTGACCTTGGTGGATCCATATGTGGTCTGTGAAAAGAACACACATGATATGACACTGGTGGATCCATATGTGGTACGTGAAAGAACACATGCAATGACACTGGTGGATCCATATGTGGTCTGTGAAAAGAACACACATGCAATGACTCTGGTGGATCATGGTCTATGAAAAGAACTCACATGCAATGACACTGGTGGATCCATATGTGGTTTGTGAAAAGAACACACATGCAATGACACTAGTGGATCCATATGTGGTCTGTGAAAAGAACACACATGCAATGACACTGGTGGATCCATATGTGGTTTGTGAAAAGAACACACATGCAATGACACTGGTGGATCCATATGTGGTATGTGAAAAGAACACACATGCAATGACACTGGTGGATCCATATGTGGTCTGTGAAAAGAACACACATGCAATGACTTGGTGGATCCATATATGGTTGTGAAAAGAACACACATGCAATGACACTGGTGGATCCATATGTGGTCATGAAAAGAACACACATGCAATGATTGGTGGATCCATATGTGGTTAGTGAAATAACAGACATGCAATGACACTGGTGGATCCAAATGTGTTTGTGAAAAGAACACACATGCAATGACAATGGTGGATCCATATGTGGTCTGTGAAAAGAACACACATGCAATGACACTTGTGGATCCATATGTGGTCTGTGAAAAGAACACACATGCAATGACACTGGTGGATCCATATGTGGTCCGTGAAAAGAACACACATGCAATGACACTAGTGGATCCATATGTGGTCTCTGAAAAGAACACATGCAATGACATTGGTGGATCCATATGTGGTCTGTGAAAAGAACACACATGAAATGACACTGGTGGATCCATATGTGGTCTGTGAAAAGAACACACATGCATTGACTCTGGTGGATCCATATGTGGTCTGTGAAAAGAACGCACATTCAATGACTCTGGTGGATCCATATGTGGTCTGTGAAAACAACACACATGCAATGACTCTGGTGGATCCATATGTGGTCTATGAAAAGAACACACATGCAATGACACTGGTGGATCCATATGTGGTCTGTGAAAAGAACACACATGCAATGACACTGGTGGATCCATATGTGGTCTGTGAAAAGAACACACATGCAATGACACTGGTGGATCCATATGTGGTCTATGAAAAGAACACACATGCAATGACCCAGGTGGATCCATATGTGATTGTGAAAAGAACACACATGCAATGACAATGGTGGATCCATATGTGGTCTGAAAGAACACATGCAATGAAATTGGTGGATCCATATGTGGCCTGTGAAAAGAACACACATGCAATGGCACTGGTGGATCCATATGTGGTCTATAAAAAAGAACACACATGCAATGACACTGGTGGATCCATATGTGGTCTATGAAAAGAACACACATGCAATGAACTCTGGTGGATCCATGTGGGGTCTATGAAAAGGACACACATGCAATGACACTGGTGGATCCATATGTGGTATGTGAAAAGAACACACATGCAATGACACTGGTGGACCCATATGTGGTCTGTGAAAAGAACACACATGCAATGACCTTGTGGATCCATATGTAGTGTGAAAAGAACACACATGCAATGACCTTTGGTGGATCCATATGTGGTGCGTGAAAAGAACACACATGCAATGACACTGGTGGATCCATATGTGGTATGTGAAAAGAACACACATGAAATGACACTGGTGGATCCATATGGTGCGTGAAAAGAACACACATGCAATGAACTTGGTGGATCCATATGTAGTACGTGAAAAGAACACACATGCAATGACACTTGTGGATCCATATGTGGTCTGAAAAGAACACACATGCAATGACTCGTGGATCCATATGTGGTGCATGAAAAGAACACACATGCAATGACACTGGTGGATCCATATGTGGTCTGTGAAAAGAACTCACATGCAATGACACTGGTGGATCCATATGTGGTGTGTGAAAAGAACATACATGCAATGAACTCTGGTGGATCCATAAGAAATGACACTGGTGGATGAATATGTGGTCTGTGAAAAGAACACACATGCAATGACACTTGTGGATCCATATGTGGTCTGTGAAAAGAACACATGAAATGACAACTTTATGGATCCATATGTGGTTAGTGAAAGAACACACATGCAATGACACTGGTGGATCCATGTGGTATGAAGAAAACACACATGCAATGACACGGTGGATCCATATGTGGTTTGTGAAAAGAACACACATGCAATGACACTTGTGGATCCATATGTTAATGAAAAGACCAGACATGCAATGACATTGGTGGATCCATATGTGGTGTATGGAAAGAACACACATGCAATGACTGGTGGACCCATATGTGGTTTGTGAAAAGAACACACATGCAATGACACTAGTGGATCCATATGTGGTTATGAAAGAACACACATGCAATGACACTAGTGGATCCATACGTGGTCTATGAAAGAACACACATGCAATGACTCTGGTGGATCCAAATGTGGTATGTGAAAAGAACACACATGCAATGACAATGGTGGATCCATATGTGGTCTGTGAAAAGAACACACATTTCAATGACACTGGTGGATCCATATGTGGTTTGTGAAAAGAACACACATGCAATGAAATAGGTGGATCCATATGTGGTTTAGGAAAAGAAAACACATGGAATGACCCTGGTGGATCCATGTGGTTTGTGAAAGAACACACATGCAATGACACTGGTGGATCCATATGTAGTATGAAAAGAACACACATGCAATGACACTGTGGATCCATATGTGGTCTGTGAAAGAACACACATGCAATGACACTGGTGGATCCATATGGAGTCAGTGAAAAGAACACACATGCAATGACACTAGTGGATCCATATGTGGTTCATGAAAAGAACTCACATGCAATGACACTGGTGGATCCATATGTAGTGCATGAAAGAACACATGCAATGACTCTATGTGGTTAATGAAAGAACACACATGCAATGACACTGGTGGATCCATATGTGGTCTGTGAAAAGAACACACATGCAATGACTGGATCCATATGTGGTTAATGAAAAGAACACACATGCAATGGCACTGGTGGATCCATATGTGGTCTGTGAAAAGAACAGACATGCAATGACACTAGTGGATCCATATGTGGTACGTGAAAAGAACACACATGCAATGACACTAGTGGATCCATATGTGGTCTGTGAAAAGAACACACATGCAATGACATCGATGGATCAGTGTGGTCTGTAAAAAGAACACACATGCAATGACACTGGTGGATCCATATGTGGATGTGAAAAGAACACACATGCAATGACACTGGTGGATCCATATGTGGTTTGTGAAAAGAACACACATGCAATGACACTGGTGGATCCATATGTGGAATGTGAAAGAATACACATGCAATGACACTGGTGGATCCATATGTGATGTGAAAAGAACACACATGCAATGACACTGGTGGATCCATATGTGGTCTGTGAAAAGAACTCACATGCAATGACCCGAGTGGATCCATATGTTAGTGAAAAGAACACATGCAATGACACTGGTGGATCCATATGTGGTCTGTGAAAAGAACACACATGCAATGACACTGGTGGATCCATATGTGGTCTTTGAAAAGAACACACATGCAATGACACTGGTGGATCCATATGTGGTCTATGAAAAGAACACACATGAAATGACACTAGTGGATCCAAATGTGGTGTGAAAAGAACACACATGCAATGACAGGTGGATCCATATGTGGTATGTGAAAAGAACACACATGCAATGACACACTGGTGGATCCATATGTGGTCTCTGAAAAGAACACACATGCAATGACACTGGTGGATCCATATGTGGTTTGCGAAAAGAACACACATGCAATGACAATGGTGGTTCCATATGTGGTCTGTGAAAAGAACACACATGAAATAACACTGGTGATCCAGATGTGGTATGTGAAAAGAAGACACATGCAATGACACTAGTGGATCCATATGTAGTCTGTGAAAAGAACACACATGCAATGACACTGGTGGATCCATATGTGGTCTGTAAAAAGAACACATGGAATGAACTCTGGTGGATCCATATGTGGTATGTGAAGAGAACACACATGCAATGACACTGGTGGATCCATATGTGGTCACTGAAAAGAAGACACATGCAATGACCTTTGGTGGATCCATATGTAGTGTGAAAAAAACAAACATTGCAATGACACTGGTGGATCCATATGTGGTCTGTGAAAAGAACACACATGCAATGACACTGGTGGATCCATATGTGGTCTGTGAAAAGAACACACATGCAATGACACTGGTGGATCCATATGTGGTGTGTGAAAAGAACACACATGCAATGACTCTGGTGGATCCATATGTGGTACATGAAAGAACACACATGCAATGACACTGGTGGATCCATATGTGTGAAAAGAACACACATGCAATGACATAGTGGATCCATATGTGGTCTGTGAAAGAACACACATAATGACTGGTGGATCCATATGTAGTGCAAAAAGAACACACATGCAATGACACGGGTGGATCCATATGTTGTATGAAAAGAACACACATGCAATGACACTGGTGGATCCATATGTGGTCTATGAAAAGAACACACATGCAATGACACTGGTGGATCCATATGTGGTTTGTGAAAAGAACACACATGCAATGACACTGGTGGATCCATATGTGGTCTATGAAAAGAACACACATGCAATGACACTGGTGGATCCATATATGGTTTGTGAAAATAACACACATGCAATGACACTGGTGGATCCATATGTGGTCTGTGAAAATAACACACATGCAATGACACTGGTAGTTCCATGTTTGGTATGTGAAAATAACACACATGCAATGACTCTGGTGGATCCATATGTGGTATGTGAAAAGAACAGACATGCAATGACACTGGTGGATCCATATGTGGTGTGTGAAAAGAACACATATGCAATGACACTGGTGGATCCATATGTGGTTTGTCGAAAGAACACACATGCAATGATACTAGTGGATCCATATGTGGTCTGTGAAAAGAACACACATGAAGTGACACTGGTGGATCCATATGTGGTTTGTGAAAAGAATAGACATGCAATGACACTGGTGGATCCATATGTCGTATGTGAAAAGAACACACATGCAATGACAATGGTGGTTACATATGTGGTTTGTGAAAAGAACACACATGCAATGACACTGGTGGATCCATATATGCTAATGAAAAGAACACACATGCAATGACACTTGTGGATCCATATATGGTCTGTGAAAAGAACACACATGTAATCACACTGGTGGATCCATATGTGGTCTGTGAAAAGAACACATATGTAATGACGATGGTGGATCCATATGTGGTCTATGAATAGAACAAACATTTCAATCACACTTGTGGATCCATATGTGGTTTGTGAAAAGAACACATATCCAATGAACTCTGGTGGATCCATATGTGGACTGTGAAAAGAACACATGCAATGACTTAATGGTGGATCCATATGTGGTGTGAAAAGAACACACATGCAATGACACTGGTGGATCCATATGTGGTTTGTGAAAAGAACACACATGCAATGACACTGGTGGATCCATATGTGGTCTGTGAAAAGAACACACATGCAATGACACTGGTGGATCCATATGTGGTTTGTGAAAAGAACACACATGCAATGACTGGTGGATCCATATGTAGTGCATGAAAAGAACACACATGCAATGACACTGGTGGATCCATATGTGGATTGTGAAAAGAACACACATGCAATGACACTGGTGGATCCATATGTTGTGTCTGAAAAGAACACACATGCAATGACACTGGTGGATCCATATGTGGTTTGTGAAAAGAACACACATGCAATGACACTGGTGGATCCATATGTGGTTTGTGAAAAGAACACACATGCAATGACACTGGTGGATCCATATGTGGTTTGAGAAAAGAACACAAATGCAATGACAGTGGTGGATCCATTTGTGGTATGAAAAGAACACACATGCAATGAACTTTGGTGGATCCATATGTGGTACATGAAAAGAACACACATGCAATGACAGGTGGATCCATATGTGGTGCATGAAAAGAACACACATGCAATGACTGGTGGATCCATATGTGGTGTGAAAAGAACACACATGCAATGACTCTAGTGGATCCATATGTGGTCTGTGAAAGAACACACATGCAATGACTCTGGTGGATCCATTTCTGGTCTGTGAAAGAACACACATGCAATGACCGGTGGATCCTTTTATGGCTTGTTAAAGAACACACATGCAATGACACTGGTGGATCCATATGTGGTCTGTGAAAAGAACACACATGCAATGACACTGGTGGATCCATATGGTGCGTGAAAAGAACACACATGCAATGACAATAGTGGATCCATATGTGGTGTGTGAAAAGAACACACATGCTATGAATCTGGTGGATCCATTTGTGGTCTGTGAAAAGAACGGACATGCAATGACACTGGTGGATCCATATGTGGTTTGTGAAATGATACGACATTGAATGACACTGGTGGATCCATATGTGGTCTGTGAAAAGAACACACATGCAATGACACTAGTGGATCCATATGTGGTGTGTGAAAAGAAAACACATGCAATGACACTAGTGGATCCATATGTGGTAAATGAAAACAACACACATGGAATGACACTAGTGGATCCATCTGTGGTGTGTGAAAAGAACACACATGCAATGACACTGGTGGATCCATATGTAGATTGAAAAGAACACCTGCAATGACACTGGTGGATCCATATGTGGTTTGTGAAAAGAACACACATGCAATGACACTGGTGGATCCATATGTGGTCTGTGAAAAGAACACACATGCAATGACACTTTGGTGGATCCATGTGATTAGTGAAAAGAACACACATGCAATGACAATGGTGGATCCATATGTGGTGCATGAAAGAACACACATGCAATGACATGGTGGATCCATATGTGGTGTGAAAAGAACACACATGCAATGACAACTGGTGGATCCATATGTGGTATGTGAAAAGAACACATGCAATGACACTGGTGGATCCATATGTGGTTTGTGAAAAGAACAGACATGCAATGACATGGTGGATCCATATGTGGTGCATGAAAAGAACACACATGCAATGACACTGGTGGATCCATATGTGGTGCAGAAAAGAACACACATGCAATGACACTGGTGGATCCATATGTGGTTAATGAAAGAACACACATGCAATGACACTAGTGGATCCATATGTCGTCTGTGAAAGAACACACATGCAATGACACTGGTGGATCCATATATGGTTTGTGAAAAGAACACACATGCAATGACACTAGTGGATCCATATGTCGTCTGTGAAAGAACACACATTTCAATGACACTGGTGGATCCATATGTGGTTTGTGAAAAGAACACACATGCAATGACACTGGTGGATCCATATGTTAATGTAAGAACACACATGCAATGACACTGGTGGATCCATATGTGGTTTGTGAAAAGAACACACATGCAATGACACTGGTGGATCCATATGTGGTGTGTGAAAATAACACACATGCAATGACAATGGTGGATCCATATGTGGTCTGTGAAAAGAACACACATGCACTAACACTGGTGGATCCATATGTGGTATGTGAAAAGAACATACATTTCAATGACACTGGTGGATCCATATGTGGTCTTTGAAAATAACACACATGCAATGACAATGGTGGCTCCATATGTGGTCTGTGAAAAGAACACACATGCAATGAAAATGGTGGATCCATATGTTGTTTGTGAAAAGAACACACATGCAATGACACTGGTAGATCCATATGTGGTCTGTGAAAAGAACACACATGCAATGACACTGGTGGATCCATATATGGTTTGTGAAAAGAACACACATGCAATGACACTAGTGGATCCATATGTGGTCTGTGAAAGAACACACATGCAATGACTCTGGTGGATCCATTTCTGGTCTGTGAAAAGAACACTCATGCAATGACTCTGGTGGATCCATATGTGGTCTCTGAAAAGAACAGACATGCAATGACACTGGTGGATATGCATGAAAAGAACACATATGCAATGACACTGGTGGATCCATATGTGGTTTGTTGAAAGAACAAAAAGTTCAATGACACTGGTGGATCCATATGTGGCCTGTGAAAATAACAGACATGCAATGACTCTGGTTGATCCATATGTGGTATGTGAAAAGAACAGACATGCAATGATACTTGTGGATCCATACGTGGTGTGTGAAAAGAACACACATGCAATGACCTTTGGTGGATCCATATGTAGTGCATGAAATAACACACATGCAATGACACTGGTGGATCCATATGTGGTATGTGAAAAGAACACACATGCAATGACACTGGTGGATCCATATGTGGTTTGTGAAAAGAACACACATGAAATGACATTGGTTGATCCATATGTGGTACGTGAAAAGAACACACATGCAATGACACTGGTGGATCCATATGTGGTATATGAAAAGAGCACACATGCAATGACACAGTTGATCTGGTGGATATGTGGTTAATGAAAAGAACACACATGCAATGACAATGGTGGATCCATATGTGGTCTGTGAAAAGAACACACATGCAATGACACTGGTGGATCCATATGTGGTTTGTGAAAAGAACACACATGCAATGACACTGGTGGATCCATATGTGTGAAAAGAACACACATGCAATGACACTTGTGGATCCATATGTGGTACATGAAAAGAACACACATGCAATGACAATGGTGGATCCATATGTGGTTTGTGAAAAGAACACACATGCAATGACACTAGTGGATCCATATGTGGTCTGTGAAAAGAATACACATGAAATGACACTGGTGGATCCATATGTGGTTTGTGAAAAGAACACATGCAATGACCTTGGTGGATCCATATGTGAGTACATGAAAAGAACACACATGCAATGACACTGGTGGATCCATATGTGGTGTTTGAAAAGAACACACATGCAATGACACTAGTGGATCCATATGTGGTCTGTGAAAAGAACACACATGCAATGACAATGGTGGTTCCATATGTAGTCTGTGAAAAGAACACACATGCAATGACACTGGTGGATCCATATGTGGTCTGTGAAAAGAACACACATGCAATGACACTATTGGATCCATATGTGGTCTATAAAAAGAACCACACATGCATGACACTGGGTGGATCCATATGTGTCTGTGAAAAGAATACACATGCAATGACACTGGTGGATCCATATGTGGTCTGTGAAAGAACACACAAGCAATGACATGGTGGATCCATATGTGGTGCATGAAAAGAACACACATGCAATGACACTGGTGGATCCATATGTGGTTTGTGAATAGAACACACATGCAATGACACTGGTGGATCCATATGTGGTTTGTGAAAAGAACACACATGCAATGACACTAGTGGATCCATATGTGGTATGTGAAAAGAACACACATGCAATGACACTGGTGGATCCATATGTGGTGTGTGAAAAGAACACACATGCAATGACACTGGTGGATCCATATGTGGTAAATGAAAAGAACACACATGCAATAACACTGGTTGATCCATATGTCGTCTATGAAAATAACACACATGAAATGACACTGGGGGATCCATATGTGGTCTGTGAAAAGAACACACATGCAATGACACTGGTGGATCCATATGTGGTATGTGAAAAGAACACACATGCAATGACACTGGGGGATCCATATGTGGTCTGTGAAAGAACACACATGCAATCAAACAGGTGGATCCATATGTGGTTTGTGAAAAGAACACACATGCAATGACACTGGTGGATCCATATGTGGTCCATGAAAAGAACACACATGCAATGACACTGGTGGATCCATATGTGGTATGTGAAAAGAACACACATGCAATGACACTGGTGGATCCATATGTGGTCTGTGAAAAGAACACACATGCAATGACAATGGTGGATCCATATGTGGTGCGTGAAAAGAACACACATGCAATGACACTTTGGTGGATCCATATGTGGTGCATGAAAAGAACACACATGCAATGACACTGGTGGATCCATATGTGGTCTGTGAAAAGAACACATGCAATGACACTTTAGTGGATCCATATGTGGTGCAATGAAAAGAACACACATGCAATGACTCTGGTGGATCCATATGTGGTTTGTGAAAAGAACACACATGCAATGACAACTGGTGGATCCATATGTGGTTTGTGAAAAGAACACACATGCAATGACTCTAGTGGATGTAGTGCAATGAAAAGAACACACATGCAATGACACTGGTGGATCCATATGTGGTCTGTGAAAAGAACAAACATGCAATGACCCTTGTGGATCCATATGTGGTCTGTGAAAATAACACACATGCAATGACACTGGTGGATCCATATGTGGTCTTTGAAAAGAACACACATGCAATGACACTGGTGGATCCATATGGTTAATGAAAAGAACACACATGCAATGACACTGGTGGATCCATATGTGGTGCTGTGAAAGAACACATGCAATGACATGGTGGATCCATGTGGGGTTTGTGAAAAGGACACACATGCAATGACACCGGTGGATCCATATGTGGTATGTGAAAAGAACACAGATGAAATGACTGGTGGATCCATATGTGGTTTGTGAAAAGAACACACATGCTATGACATTGGTGGATCCATATGTGGTCTGTGAAAAGAACACATGCAATGACTCTAGTGGATCCATGTGGTTAATGAAAAGAACACACATGCAATGACAATGGTGGTTCCACACGTGGTTTGTGCAAAGAACACACATGCAATGACAATGGTGGATCCATATGTGGTTTGTGAAAAGAACACACATGCAATGACACTGGTTGATCCATATGTGGTCTGTGAAAAGAACACACATGCAATGAACTTTGATGGATCCATATGGGGTTAATGAAAAGAACACACATGCAATGAGCTCTGGGGGATCCATATGTGGTCTGTGAAAAGAACACACATGCAATGACACTGGTGGATCCATATGTGGTCTATGAAAATAACACACATGCAATGACACTTGTGGATCCATATGTGGTCTGTGAAAAGAACACACATGCAATGACACTGGTGGATCCATATGTGGTCTGTTAAAAGAACACACATGCAATGACACTGGTGGATCCATATGTGGCTGTAAAAAGAACATACATGCAATGACACTGGTGGATCCATATGTGGTTTGTGAAAAGAACACACACGCAATGAACTCTGGTGGATCCATATGTGGTGCATGAAAAGAACACATGCAATGACACTGGTGGATCCATATGTGGTATGAAAAGAACACACATGCAATGACAAGGTGGATCCATATGTGGTTTGTGAAAGAACACACATGCAATGACACTAGTGGATCCATAGGTGGATTGTGAAAAGAACACACATGCAATGACACTGGTGGATCCATATGTGGTCTGTCAAAAGAACACACATGCAATGACACTGGTGGATCCATATGTGGTGTGTGAAAAGAACACACATGCTATGACTCTGGTGGATCCATATGTGGTTTGTGAAAAAAACACATGCTATGACTCTGGTGGATCCATATGTGGTATGTGAAAAGAACAGACATGCAATGACACTGGTGGATCCATATGTGGTCTGTGAAAAGAACACACATGCAATGACACTGGTGGATCCATATGGGGTGTGTGAAAAGAACACACATGCAATGACACTTGTGGATCCATATGTGGTGTGAAAGAACACACATGCAATGACACTGGTGGATCCATATGTGGTGCATGAAAGAACACACATGCAATGACACTGGTGGATCCATATGTGGTATGTGAAAAGAACACACATGCAATGACACTGGGGGATCCATATGTGGTCTGTGAAAGAACACACATGCAATCAAACAGGTGGATCCATATGTGGTTTGTGAAAAGAACACACATGCAATGACACTGGTGGATCCATATGTGGTCTGTGAAAAGAACGCACATGAAATGACACTGGTGGATCCATATGTGGTCTGTGATAAGAACACACATGCAATGACACTGGTGGATCCATATGTGGTCTGCGAAAAGAACACACATGCAATGACCTTTGGTGGTTACATGAAATGAACACACATGCAATGACACTGGTGGATCCATATGTGGTTTAGGAAAAGAACACACATGCAATGACACTGGTGGATCCATATGTGGTTTGTGAAAAGAACACACATGCAATGACACTGGTGGATCCATATGTGGTCTATGAAAAGAACACACATGCAATGACACTGGTGGATCCATATGTGGTATGTGAAAAGAACACACATGCAATGACACTGGTGGATCCATATGTGGTATGTGAAAAGAACACACATGCAATGACACTGGTGGATCCATATGTGGTTTGTGAAAAGAACACACATGCAATGACAATGGTGGATCCATATGTGGTCTGTGAAAAGAACACACATGCAATGAACTCTGGTGGATCCATATGTGGTCTGTGAAAAGAACACACATGCAATGACACTGGTGGATCCATATGTGGTTTGTGAAAAGAAAACACATGCAATGACACTGGTGGATCCATATGTGGTAAATGAAAAGAACACACATGCAATGACACTGGTGGATCCATATGTGGTCTATGAAAAGAACACACATGCAATGACACTGGTGGATCCATATGTGGTATGTGAAAAGAACACATGCAATGACATGGTGGATCCATATGTGGTGCATGAAAGAACACACATGCAATGACAGGTGGATGCATATGTGGAGTGTGAAAAGAACACACATGCAATGACACTGGTGGATCCATATGTGGTTTGTGAAAAGAACACACATGCAATGACACTGGTGGATCCATATGTGGTCTGTGAAAAGAACACACATGCAATGACACTGGTGGATCCATATGTGGTCTGTGAAAAGAACACACATGCAATGACACTGGTGGATCCATATGTGGTCTGTGAAAAGAACACACATGCAATGACTTTGGTGGATCCAAATGTGGTTTGTGAAAAGAACAGACATGAAATGACACTGGTGGATCTATATGTGGTCTGTGAAAAGAACACACATGCAATGACTCTGGTGGATCCATATGTGGTCTGTGAAAAGAACACACATGCAATGACACTGGTGGATCCATATGTGGTCTGTGAAAAGAACACACATGCAATGACACTTGTGGATCCATATGTGGTCTCTGAAAAGAACACACATGCAATGACACTGGTGGATCCATATGTGGAGTGTGAAAAGAACACACATGCAATGACACTGGTGGATCCATATGTGGTCTGTGAAAAGAACACACATGCAATGACACTGGTGGATCCATATGTGGTCTGTGAAAACAACACACATGCAATGAAAATGGTGGTTCCATATGTGGTCTGTGAAAAGAACACCATGCAAAGACACTAGTAGATCCACATGTGGTCTATGAAAAGAACAGACATGCAATAACTCTGGTGGATCCATCTGTGGTCTGTGAAAAGAACACACATGCAATGACAACGGTGGATCCATATGAGGTGTGTGAAAAGAACACACATGCAATGATACTGGTGGATCCATATGTGGTCTGTGAAAAGAACACACATGCAATGACACTGGTGGATCCATATGTGGTCTGTGAAAAGAACACACATGCAATGACACTGGTGGATCCATATGTGGTCTGTGAAAAGAACACACATGCAATGACACTGGTGGATCCATATGTGGTTTGTGAAAAGAACACACATGCAATGACACTGGTGGATCCATATGTAGTGCATGAAAGAACAGACATGCAATGACTCTGGTGGATCCATATGTGGTTTGTGAAAAGAACACACATGCAATGACACTGGTGGATCCATATGTGGTATGTGAAAAGAACACACATGCAATGACAATGGTGGATCCATATGTGGTCTGTGAAAAGAACACACATGCAATGACTCTGGTGGATCCATATGTGGTATGTGAAAAGAACACACATGCAATGACTGGTGGATCCATATGTGGTCTGTGAAAAGAACACACATGCAATGACACTGGTGGATCCATATGTGGTATGTGAAAAGAACACACATGCAATGACACTGGTGGATCCATATGTGGTTTGTGAAAAGAACACACATGCAATGACACTGGTGGATCCATATGTGGTAAATGAAAAGAACACACATGCAATGACACTGGTGGATCCATATGTGGTTTGTGAAAAGAACACACATGCAATGACAATGGTGGATCCATATGTGGTCTGTGAAAAGAACACACATGCAATGACTCTGGTGGATCCATATGTGGTCTATGAAAAGAACACACATGCAATGACACTGGTGGATCCATATGTGGTCTGTGAAAAGAACACACATGCAATGACACTGGTGGATCCATATGTGGTCTGTGAAAGAACACACATGCAATGAAACTGGTGGATCCATATGTGGTTTGTGAAAAGAACACACATGCAATGACACTGGTGGATCCATATGTGGTCTGTGAAAAGAACACACATGCAATGACACTGGTGGATCCATATGTGGTTTGTGAAAAGAACACACATGCAATGACACTGGTGGATCCATATGTGGTATGTGAAAAGAACACACATGCAATGACAATGGTGGATCCATATGTGGTATGTGAAAAGAACACACATGCAATGACACTGGTGGATCCATATGTGGTATGTGAAAAGAACACACATGCAATTACACTTCTGGATCCATATGTGGTCTGTGAAAAGAACACACATGCAAGGACACTGGTGGATCTATATTTGGTATGTGAAAAGAACACACATGTAATGACACTGGTGGATCCATATGTGGTCCGTGAAAATAACACACATGCAATGACAATGGTGGATCCAGATGTGGTATATGAAAAGAACACACATGCAATGAACTAGTGGATCCATATGTGGTCTGTGAAAAGAAACCACATGCAATGACACTGGTGTATCCATATAGGTTTTGTGAAAGAACACACATGCAATGACACTGGTGGATCCATATGTGGTCTATGAAAAGAACACACATGCAATGACACTGGTGGATCCATATGTGGTGCGTGAAAAGAAAACACATGCAATGACACTGGTGGATCCATATGTGGTGTGAAAAGAACACACATGCAATGACACTAGTGGACCCATATGTGAAAAGAACACACATGCAATGACACTGGTGGATCCATATGTGGTCTGTGAAAAGAACACACATGCAATGACACTAGTGGATCCATATGTGGTATGTGAAAAGAACACACATGCAATGACACTGGTGGATCCATATGTGGTCTATGAAAAGAACACACATGCAATGACATTGGTGGATCCATATGTGGTCTGTGAAAAGAACACACATGCAATTACACTAGTGGATCCATATGTGGTATGTGAAAAGCACACACATGCAATGACACTGGTGGATGTGGTTAATGTGAAAAGAACACACATGCAATGACAATGGTTGATCCATATGTGGTCTGTGAAAAGAACACACATGCAATGACACTGGTGGATCCATATGTGGTTTGTGAAAAGAACACACATGCAATGACATTGGTGGATCCATATGTGGTCTGTGAAAAGAACACACATGCGATGACACTGGTGGATCCATATGTGCTAAATGAAAAGAACACACATGAAGTGACTCTGGTGGATCCATATGTGGTATGTGAAAAGAACACACATGCAATGAACTCTGGTGGATCCATATGTGGTCTGTGAAAAGAACACATATGCAATGAACAGGGTGGATCCATATGTGGTACATGAAAAGAACACACATGCAATGACTTTGGTGGATCCATATGTGGTGCATGAAAAGAACACACATGCAATGACACTGGTGGATCCATATGTGGTATGTGAAAGAACACACATGCAATGACCTGGTGGATCCATATGTGGTATGTGAAAAGAACACACATGCAATGACACTGGTGGATCCATATGTGGTTTGTGAAAAGAACACACATGCAATGACACTGGTGGATCCATATCTGGTTTGTGAAAAGAACACACATGCAATGACTCTAGTGGATCCATACGTGGTATGTGAAAATAACACACATGCAATGACACTGGTGGATCCAAATGTGGTATGTGAAAATAACACACATGCAATGACACTTGTGGATCCATATGTGGTATGTGAAAAGAACACACATGCAATGACACTGGTGGATCCATATGTGAAAAGAACACACATGCAATGACATTGGTGGATCCATGTGGTGTATGATAAGAACACACATGCAATGACTCTGGTGGATCCATATGTGGTGCAATGAAAAGAACACACATGCAATGACACTGGTGGATCCATATGTGGTAAGTGAAAAGAACACACATGCAATGACAATGGTGGTTCCATATGTGGTATGTGAAAAGAACACACATGCAATGACAATGGTGGATCCATATGTGGTTTGTGAAAAGAACACACATGCAATGACTCTCGAGGTGGTTAATGAAAAGAACACACATGCATGACAATGGTGGATCCATATGTGGTATGTGAAAAGAACACACATGCAATGTCACTGGTGGATCCATATGTGGTATGTTAAAAGAACACACATGCAATGACAGTGGGGGATCCCTATGTGGCTGTGAAAAGAACACACATGCAATGACTCTGGTGGATCCATATGTGGTTTGTGAAAAGAACACACATGCAATGACACTGGTGGATCCATATGTGGTTTGTGAAAGGAACACACATGAAATGACACTGGTAGATCCATATGTGGTCTATGAAAAGAACACACATGCAATAACTCTGGTGGATCCATATGTGGTCTGTGAAAAGAACACACATGCAATGACACTGGTGGATCCATATGTGGTCTGTGAAAAGAACACACATGCAATGACACTGGTGGATCCATATGTGGTATGTGAAAAGAACAGACAGGCAATGACATTTGTGGATCCATATGTGGTCTATGAAAAGAACACACATGCAATGACACTGGTGGATCCATATGTGGTCTGTGAAAAGAACACACATGCAATGACACTGGTGGATCCATATGTGGTATGTGAAAAGAACACACATTTCAATGACACTAGTGGATCCATATGTGGTCTGTGAAAAGAACACACATGCAATGGTGGATCCATATGTGGTCTATGAAAAGAACACACATGCAATAACACTGGTGGATCCATATGTGGTCTATGAAAAGAACACACGTGCAATGACACTGGTGGATCCAAATGTGGTCTATGAAAAGAACACACATGCAATGACACAGGTGGATCCATCACATGCAATGACACTGGTGGATCCATATGTGGTAAAAGAAAACAACACACGTACAATGACAATGGTGGATCCGTATGTGGTCTGTGAAAAAACACACATGCAATGAAACTGCTGGATCCATATGTGGTCTATGGAAAGAACACACATGCAATGACAATGGTGGATCCAAATGTGGTCTGTGAAAAGAACACACATGCAATGACACTGGTGGATCCATATGTGGTATGTGAAAAGAACACACATGCAATGACACTGGTGGATCCATATGTGGTATGTGAAAAGAACACACATGCAATGACACTGGTGGATCCATATGTGGTCTGTGAAAAGAACACACATGAAATGACAATGGTGGATCCATATGTGGTATGTGAAAAGAACACACATGCAATGACACTGGTGGATCCATATGTGGTCTCTGAAAAGAACACACATGCAATGACACTGGTGGATCCATATGTGGTCTGTGAAAAGAACACACATGCAATGACACTGGTGGATCCATACGTGGTGTGTGAAAAGAACACACATTCAATGACTCTATCCATATGTGGTCTATGAAAGAACACACATGCTATGACAATGGTGGATCCATATGTGGTCTATGAAAAGAACACACATGCAATGACACTGGTGGATCCATATGTGGTACATGAAAAGAACACACATGCAATGACACTGGTGGATCCATATGTGGTTTGTGAAAAGAACACACATGCAATGACACTAGTGGATCCATATGTGGTCTGTGAAAAGAACACACATGCAATGAACTCTGGTGGATCCATATGTGGTCTGTGAAAAGAAAACACATGCAATGACCTTTGGTGGATCCATATGTGATGTGTGAAAAGAACACACATGAAATGACACTAGTGGATCCATATGTGGTATGTGAAAAGAACACACATGCAATGACACTGGTGGATCCATATAACACACATGCAATGACACTAGTGGATCCATATGTGGTAAATGAAAAGAACACACATGCAATGACACTGGTGGATCCATATGTGGTCTGTGAAAAGAACACACATGAAATGACAATGGTGGATCCATATGTGGTATGTGAAAAGAACACACATGCAATGACACTGGTGGATCCATATGTGGTCTGTGAAAAGAACACACATGCAATGACTCTAGGATCCATATGTGTTAATGAAAGAACACACATGCAATGACAATGGTGGATCCATATGTGGTGCATGAAAACACACATGCAATGACAACTGGTGGATCCATATGTGGTTTGTGAAAAGAACACACATGCAATGACACTAGTGGATCCATATGTGGTATGTGAAAGAACACACATGCAATGACACTAGTGGATCCATATGTAGTGCATGAAAAGAACACACATGCAATGACATAGTGGATCCATATGTGGTGTGAAAAGACACACATGCAATGACATGGTGGATCCATATGTGATGTGTGAAAAGAACACACATGAAATGAACATGGTGGATCCATATGTAGTGCATGAAAAGAACACACATGAAATGGCACTGGTGGATCCATATGTGGTGTGTGAAAAGAACACACATGCTATGACTTTAATGGTGGATCCATATGGTAAGCGAAAAGAACACACATGCAATGACACTGGTGGATCCATATGTGATCTGTCAAAAGAACACACATGAAATGACACTGGTGGATCCATATGTGGTTTGTGAAAACAACACACATGCAATGACTCTTATGGATCCATATGTGGTATGTGAAAAGAACACACATGCAATGACTCTGGTGGATCCATGTGTGGTGCAATGAAAAGAACACACATGTAATGACATTGGTAGATCCATATGTGGTCTGTGAAAAGAACACACATGCAATGGCACTGGTGGATCCATATGTGGTGTGTGAAAAGAACACACATGCAATCAACTCTGGTGGATCCATGTGGGGTCTGTGAAAAGGACACACATGCAATGACATTGGTGGATCCATATGTGGTCTGTGAAAAGAACACACATGCAATGACACTAGTGGATCCATATGTGGTATGTGAAAAGAACACACATGCAATGATATTGGATCCATATGGTTTGTGAAAAGAACACACATGCAATGACACTGGTGGATCCATATGTGGTCTGTGAAAAGAACACACATGCAATGACACTGGTGGATCCATATGTGGTATGTGAAAAGAACACACATGCAATGACATTGGTGGATCCATATGTGGTCTATGAAAAGAACACACATGCAATGACAATGGTGGATCCATATGTGGTATGTGAAAAGAACACACATGCAATGACAATGGTGGTTCCATATGTGGTATGTGAAAAGAACACACATGCAATGACTGGTGGATTCATATGTTTTCTTTTAAAAGTACACACATGCAATGACTTTTGTGGATCCATATGTGGTTTGTGAAAAGAACACACATGCAATGACACTGGTGGATCCATATGGTATGTGAAAAGAACACACATTGCAATGACACTGGTGGATCCATATGTGGTGCATGAAAAGAAGACACATGCAATGACACTAGTGGATCCATATGTGGTCTGTGAAAAGAACACACATGCAATGACAATGGTGGATCCATATGTGGTCTGTGAAAAGAAGACACATGCAATGACACTGGTGGATCCATATATGTTCTGTGAAAAGAACACACATGCAATGACACTAGTGGATCCATATGTGGTCTGTTAAAAGAACACACATGCAATGACACTGGTGGATCCATATGTGGTATGTAAAAAGAACACATTTCAATGACCTTTGGTGGATCCATATGTGGTACGTGAAAAGAACACACATGCAATGACACTGGTTGATCCATATGTGGTCTGTGAAAAGAACATACATGAAATGACACTGGTGGATCCATATATGGTCTGTGAAAAGAGCACACATGCAATGACAGTGGTGGATTCATATGTGGTCTATGAAAAGAACACACATGCAATGACACTGGTGGATCCATATGTGGTTTGTGAAAAGAACACACATGCAATGAAAATGGTGGATCTATATGTGGTCTGTGAAAATAACACACATGCAATGACACTGGTGGATCCATTTGTGGTCTGTGAAAAGAACAGACATGCAATGACCTTTGGTGGATCCATATGTGGTATGTGAAAGAACACACATGCAATGACAGGTGGATCCATATGTAGTGCATGAAAAGAACACAAATGCAATGACACTGGTGGATCCATATGTGGTTTGTGAAAAGAACACACATGCAATGACAATGGTGGTTCCATATGTGGTCTGTGAAAAGAACACACATGCAATGACAATGGTGGATCCATATGTGGTGTGTGAAAAGAACACACATGCAATGACTCTAGTGGATGTGGATCATATGTGAAAAGAACACACATGAAATGACCTGGGTGGAACCATATGTGGTCTGAGAAAAGAACACACATGCAATGACACTGGTGGATCCATATGTGGTCTGTGAAAAGAACACACATGCAATGACACTGGTGGATCCATATGTGGTCTGTGAAAATTACAGACATGCAATGACACTTGTGGATCCATATGTGGTCTATGAAAAGAACACACATGCAATAACACTAGTGGATCCATATGTGGTAAATGAAAAGAACACACTAGCAATGACAATGGTGGTTCCATATGTGGTATATGAAAAGAACACACATGCAATGACACCGCTGGATCCATATGTGGTCTGTGAAAAGAACAGACATGCAATGACACTGGTGGTTCCATATGTGGTTAGTGAAAAGAACACACATGCAATGACACTAGTGGATCCATATGTGGTCTATGAAAAGAACACACATGCAATGAATGTAGTGGATCCATATGTGGTCTGTGAAAAGAACAAATATGCAATGACACTGGTGGATCCGTATGTGATGTGTGAAAAGAACACACATGAAATGACATAGGTGGATCCATATGTGGTCTGTGAAAAGAATAGACATGCAATGACACTGGTGGATCCATATGTGGTGTGTTAAAAGAACACATATGCAATGACACTAGTGAATCCATATGTGGTAAATGAAAAGAACACACATGCAATGAGACTGGTGGATACATATGTGGTCTATGAAAAGAACACACATGAAATGAACTCTGGTGGATCCATATGGGGTCTGTGAAAAGAACACACATGCAATGACACTGGTGGATGCAAATGTGGTCTGTGAAAAGAACAAACATTTCAATGACAATGGTGGATCCATATGTGTTTAATGAAAAGAACACACATGCAATGACAATGGTGGTTCCATATGTGGTCTGTGAAAAGAACACACATGCAATGACACTGGTGGATCCATATGTGGTCTATGAAAAGAAAACACATGCAATGACACTGGTGGATCCATATGTGGTTTGTGAAAAGAACACACATGCAATGACACTAGTGGATCCATATGTGGTCTATGAAAAGAACACACATGCAATGAATGTAGTGGATCCATATGTGGTATGTGAAAATAACAGATATGCAATGACACTGGTGGATCCATATGTGATGTGTGAAAAGAACACACATGAAATAACATAGGTGGATCCATATGTGGTCTGTGAAAAGAACAAACATGCAATGACACTGGTGGATCCATATGTGGTGTGTTAAAAGAACACACATGCAATGTAAGATCCCTCCTTATTAAAGGAAAAGATCCCTGTGATTGCAATGCTAGTCCCTGGATCAATGCTAGCATCCACAGTTTAAGATGAAGTACACAGATACAAAGGTCGTTTATTACAGTCATTCCAGAGATAAAACATAGTCTTTTTACAACTCAGGGCCAAGGCCTAATACAAGTTTATGGAATATGTAAATAAACATAAGTCTTCATCTTCATGTGCCACGAGCAAGCATGTTGAGTGTAGACTCATGACTCCTATTCATCATCGAGTAACTGCAACATCATAAGTTACAGCCACGGAGGGTCAATACTTTGGAATAGTATTGGCAAGTGATACTATAGTATATTTTAAGTGGACTATAATACTATATGCATTTGGCTGGTGGAGCTTAGGCTTGCATTGCTCAAAATAGATTTTCCTTAACTTTTGAAAATACTAAGTTTTAGTTTGGCAAAGACTATCCCAAGGTATCTACCAATCAAAGGCGAAGATCCACTCAGGGCATCTACCAATCAAAGACGAAGATCCTTTAACCCTTGTTCACCCACAAGTTTTATTCAGAAATTGGAGTGATGAGATTCTTGAAGTTTCCATGTCTTGATGCTCAAATTGTCCTTCACGAGGACATGGCTAAGTACTTAGGTTTTACACTCTGCAGAGGTGGTGCACTTTCCCCACAAGCCTTGGTTTCCCAAGAATGATCCTTGATAGCCTTTCCTTAGTCAAATGGGGGCGTTCCAACCTATCAACCCATCTACCACCCTCTGTCCAAGAGACTAAGTTCCAGCATCCTAAGATCATGGCGAGCCCATAATGCCAAGTGGTTGCACTTGAAGCTTCTCAACATTTGACAACTCAAATCTCTTTGTTCTGGGTGGCCATCCACAAGTGAGATACACAAGGTTCACAGTACCCCTGGCCTTGTGTAACCACTCAACATATCCCATTCTTTCCATTCCACCCGGTGATTCATAACTTAGTTGTTTTGTTAAATAAAAACAAGTCCTTAGACTTAGAATATTTTCCATAGTGTGAATATATAAACCACCCTTGTTTTCTAGTAGCTAGGCTAAGCATGGCATGGCAACTTATCCTTAGGAATTTTCCTAGCAACTCTAGCATTCTATTCTAAATAGGATTTCCATCATCAATTGACAAAAGTAGCATGCAAGTCCTAACAAAATAAATCTAATGCAAGTATAAAATATAGGTATGGAATATTCATGAAGATATCACTTGCCTTGGTAATGTGGAAGTAGCACTCGTCACAATCACAATCACTAGCAAAATCTACACACAAAGTTATAGCACACAATTACACACAAATATATACAAACAAAAATATTATGAATGCATGCATGCATGAATCTACCAAGTGATGATTTTGAAAACTCAACCATGCATGAATACAGAAACTAAACAAGTCACAAAATAGCCAAGACAACTTAAATAACCTAAAACAAAATACTAAACTAAATCTATACTCAAAAGGCCTCAAACAAGTTTCTGTAATTTAAGCCAAACTAATGGTTACTATTTGCTAAACAAAAGGATAGGCAGAAAGGGTTTGTTTTTCTGAATCAACGGTATAAAGTTTGCAAAATTCTAACGTGGGATTCAAAGATATAGGCATTTGAAATTTGGATCAAAATCTGTTTTTGAATTCTATTTTCAGATCTAACCTAGCCCGCAGCGTCATGTTCTTATTCGCCGTACCGTTTCGCCTTTGGATCGAGCTCCACACCGTAGGATCTAAATGAAATCTGGCGGCTCGGATCGCGTGCAAGGTTAAGTGGATCTATCCTAAGCGCTACGATCTGGATCTAACGGCTGCTATTTCTCTGGCCAGAAGCTGGCGGCGGGCGGCGGCTACCGGCGGCTGTCGGTCGATGGCGTTAAGCGATCTGAGCGGAGAGGGAGAAAGAGGAGTAGCTCACGGGCTCGGGAGGTCTGGCGAAGCTTCGTCGTACTGCGGTTGGTCAAGGCGCTCGGGCGCTGCGATTGCTCACCGGAGTTAAATGGCGTCGGGTCGTCGAATTGGTTGTGGGCGTCGCATGGATCACCCCAAGGCAAAGCGAGGACACGGTTAGATTCACGAGGTCAAGCGAAGTAGTGAGCATGAGCGGAAAAGCGAGGCGATGCTGTACCTTCCGGAAAAACTTCGTCGGAGTAGATGTCGCCGTCGGTGATCGCGGTGTCAAGTGGAACCGTATTGACTGAAGCGATACAAACGGACTAGTGGGGTCGAGGTGTGCCAAGACACGCTGAGTCAGATTAGCAAACGAGAGGCGAGGGAGCTCTGGACTCACGGAATCGATCATGGGAGAGGCTGTCTGCGGCGAGGCAAAGCTGATTGAGGACAACTGGTGGCGGAGTTAGTGAGTGTTTGGGGAAAAAAAGATCATGGCGAGAGGATCTTATAAGCGGGAATCGACGGGAAGCGCTCGAGGATAAATGCCCATTTACGCGCGCCATTACGGCCATCAACTGCTGCGGACAGGGTCGTCGGCCGGTCTGCAGGGAAAACGAGGCGGCGTGGACGGGCCTTCGTCGGTGAAAGGTGCGAGGTGGCGGTGAAGTCATCTGTCAGCGACTTAGCGTCGCTTCAGCGTGTGAGAAGAAAGGAGATCCCGGGTGGGCTTCTTGGAAGCTTGATCCGCTGCTGGGCGATTCGGCGCTCGCCCTTTCCTTTCTTTAAGCCTTTTCTTTTCTAATTCCATTTTCTGAATAGAATTTGATATGAATTCAAATCATTTTGAATTCAAACTGCTTTAAGGATTTTTGCGGGGTTACGTGGGTTCAAAAATGAGTCGGATGACCATGTGGTTACTAGCAAGGGCTTGGTCAAGCTTGGGTTTCAAAGTAAGCAATTTGCTCTAGTTGCAAATATTTGAAATAGGGGTTTGAAACTATTTCTAAATTTTGAATCTTGGGTTTAAATGCTACTCTAATCTTTCCAACCATGGAGGCAAGCAAACAAGTTCATAGACAATCAAATCCCAAAGGGTGATGGCCAATTGAGATAAATTGCCCACATGAAATCATAGCTCAAACACGCTTCTAAATGATTTTGAGAAAAAACCCTATATGAATGAATGATGCAAGAATGAAATGAATGAGTTTTTGAAACATGATTTTGGGATGTTACAAATCTAACCCCTTAAAATGAATCTAGCCCTCGAGATTGGATTAACTAACAAATAGGTGAGGTGGTCTTTAGAAGATCATCTTCTCTTTCCCAAGTTGCTTCCTCTTGAATGATGATTCCATTGTACTTTGCAAAATTTGATAGTCTTAGATCCTTGTGACTCTTCTGCGGTCTCAAGTATCTTGATAGGCTTTTCTTCATAGGTGAGATCACTTTCTAGTTGAACTTCTTCCAAAGATATGGTATCTTTCAAAGATGTTTCTTCCATTTCTGGATGACATTTCTTAAGTGGCTCACATGAAAAACATTATGGATTTGCTAATAAAGATCTTTGTGATTCGATTTCATATGACTTCTCCCTTGCGACTTAGAATGTTGAATGGTCCACATATCTTGGTGCTAACTTTCCTTTGACTCCAAATCTTTTTACTCCACGAGTAGTGATACTCTAAGATAAGCTCTATCCCCAACTTCATAAGTGACTTTTCTCGCTTAGCATCTGCGTAGCTTTTGTCGAGGCATGCTATCTTCAATCTGTCTCTAACCAATTTGACCTTTTCTTGGCGTCTTTGATAAGATCTGGTCCAAACAAACTTCTTTCTCCTACACCATTCCATAGCAATGGGGTGGTACACTTTCTTCGTATAGAAACTCGAATGGTGCCATCCCAATACTAGATTGGTATTTGTTGTTGTAAGAGAACTACTGCGTAAGCGGACTTTCATCCAACTTGCTCCATAGTCTAGGGCACATGCCCTCAACATGTCTTCAAAATTTGATTAGTCCTTTCTGTTTGTCCATCGGTTTGAGGATGGCGATGCTGAATTCCAATCTCGTTCCTAAAGATTCATGAATTGTCTCCAAAAGTGAGAAGTGAATTGAGTTCCTCTATCGGACACAATACTCTTAGGTACACCGTGAAGGCATACAATTCTGCTCATGTAGATTTTGGCTAACTTGGCACTTGTATAAGTTGTCTTCTGGTATAAAATGAGCCACTTTAGTTAGGCGATCTACAACTACCATATGGAATCATACCTGACCTGGTCCTTGGTAATCCGGTAATGAAATCCATACCAATATTTTCCCACTTCCATTCAGGAATAGGCATTGGTTGAAACAAACCTGCTGGTTTACGATGCTCACTTTCACTCTACTACACACGTCACACAAAGCAATGTGTTGGCGATGTCCCTTTTAAGATTGTTCCACCAAAATCTTTCTTTCATATCCATGTACATTTGGTGTTTCGGTGAATAGAATATGGAGAGTTATGGGCTTCTGTAAAATCAGTTTCCGCATTTCCGGATCTTGTGGAACACAAATCGTTTCCCGTGCCATAAAAGTACCTTGTTAGTCCATATGGAAACTTTTAGCTTTCCTTGGCTAATCCTTTCCCTAATCTCTTGATCTCTTTATACATCTTTTGAGCTTCTTTAATCTTATCCAGCAGTGGGTTGAACATCCAAAGACATAAGATGTCCTTCGGCACAATCTCAACTGAGTTCCTTGAATTGCATACACAAATCATCGGGCAATTCACCTTTGGTAAGACCATTTACAAGCATATACGACTTAGAGCATCTGCTACTACATTTGCTTTCTGGGGTGGTATTGCAAACTCAAGTCGTAATCCTTGATAAGTTCTAACCATCTCCTTTGTCTCATATTGATTTCATACGGGTGAAGATATACTTCAAGCTCTTATGGTCGGTGAATACTTCACAACGTTTTCCCAAAAGGTAATGTCTCCATGTTTTGAGTGCATGGACAACAGCGGCTAACTCTAAATCATGAGTAGGATAATTTACTTCATGAGTTTTGAGTTGTCTCGAGGTATAAGCCACAACTTTTACGCTTTGCATAAAATGGCTCCTAATCCTTGATCTGAAGCATCACAATATACCAAATCCTTTTCCAAATCTGGTAAACCTGATCTTTGGTGCTGACACAAGTCTCTTCTTTAATTCTTGAAAGCTGAGTTCACATCCTTCAGACCAAGCAAATTTCTTATCTTTCTTCAACAGTTCTGTCATTGGTTTAGCAACCTTAGAAAAATTTTCAATGAATCTTCTGTAGTAACACTGCTAAACCAAAACTACGAACCTCTTTTACGTTCTTGGGACTTTTCCATTACATCACGGCCGAAACTTTAGCGGGATCATTGCTACACCATCCTTGTCATAACATGACCAAGAAATCAACTTCCTCTAACCAAAACTCACACTTGCTGAATTTGGCATAAAGCTTATGTTCCTTAGTTTCTCAAGTATCAAGCGTAGATGTCTTTCATGCTCTTCCTTGCTCTTGGAGTAGACTAAGATGTCATCGATAAGCGACAACGAACTTGTCAGAAATTCCATGAACACTTTGTTCATCATATTCATAGTATGCGGGCGTTGGTTAAACCAAAAGGCATCACGATGTACTCATACAATCCATACCTTGTGGTAAATGCTGTTTTAGGTATGTCTTGCTCTCTTATCTTGAGTTGAAAATAGCGACGAAGATCAATCTTGAGAACACACATGCTCCTTCTAGCTGATCAAACAAGTCATTTATTCTTGGCAAAGGATACTTGTTCTTGATGGTTACCTCGTTGAGAGAGCGGTAATCTATGCATAACCTTTGAGTTCTATCTCTCTTTCTCTGAACAAAGCTGGAGCTCCCAAGATGAAGAACTAAATTTGGATGAATCCTTTACGCAATTGTTCTCCAAGTTGTTTCTTGAGTTCCTTAAGTTAAATCTGACATTTTATAAGGCCTTTTGCCCTTGGTCGAACACAGTACCAAATCTATTATAAACTCCACATCTCTATCTGGTGGCATTCCGGTAACTCTTACGGGAACACATCAGGATACTCACACCTAATTGGCACTCTGTCCATGCTAACCTTAAGAGAATTCAACTTACTCCTTTAGATTTAAAATTGGACTTGAATATTATCCTCTTACCTTGGGGGTTGTGAGTGAAATTGTGCGATTTGTAATCTAGTACTCCCTCATACTTAGCCATCAATCCATTCCCAAAATTATATCAATCCTTGGGAATTCAGGATTATCGAGTTCTTGGAAACTTATGTTTTCCGATCTCTAAGACTAGATCATGACATCCAGTTTACTATCATTTCTCCACCGGAGAACTTACTCTTATAGGACATCCAACGGTTTCTACGGTAGTTCATTTCTTTCGACAAATGCTTTTGATATGAATGAATGAGATGCACCGTATCAAAAGTACAAATGCTGAGATGGAATTGAGTCTGAACTTACCGGCAACGACATCGGGCTCTTCATAGACCTCCTCCACATTAATGTGGTTAACTTTCCTTTGAAAAGTTGGGCTTGTTAGGTCCTTCAACGTTCTTCTCGGGACACTCATTAGCATAATGTCCAAGCTTCTTGCATTTGAAGCATTCAACTTTGTTGTCCTTCTTAGGTTGACTTCCACTTCCACTTCCACTTCCATTATGGTGGCTCTTATATCCACTCTTGTGGTTCTTGTACTTATCATTGTCATATTGCGATGATGCTTGTTGTCATGGCGGTTAGTGGTTGTGGTGCTTGTTAAACTTCACATGATTGTGGGATCTGGTGACACTATCATCATAGTGAGATCGTTTATGAGGCGATCGAGCTATGCTTGTCAGATGTTTCCTCTTTCTACTCTCGACTTGCTTCATTTTATTCTCCACAATATGACCTTGTCACCAATGGTGATAAGTTGGAACATATACCACGAACAAGCTGCAAATTCAGCTCATCATTCAAGCCTTCGAAACTTTTCCTTCCTTTTGGCATCGATTGTCGACCTCATCCGGTGCATGGCGCCAATTGTTGAACTCTTCAATATATTCATTACTTATTTGTGGTGGCCTTGCCAGTTGTGAAATTCCTTCTTTTCGGGCTCATCATTCCTGGTGAGATATGTGTAGTCTGAAAGCCATCTTCAAAAGATAGCCCAAGTCACTTCATCAATAGGCGTGGTAATCTGGAAGTTGTCCCACCATGCGGCTGGTCCTTCAAAAGATGTCTTTGCGAACTGACCTTTTCAACATCTGTGCATCCACGGTCACTAAGTCTTTGTTCACGAGCGTAGCCAATCATTGGCCACCATGGGATCGGTCGTTCGAAAACTTAGCTGGCCTCGAGGCAGAAATCTGGTGAGCATATCAAAACTGGAGGGTTGTTGTTGTTGTTGTTGTTGTTATTGGGGTTGTTGTTGTTACAGTTACGGATGAGCGTCGTCATCATTTGCATAAGCTGTGTTTAGCATTCATCATTTGTTGCATTTAGGGGTAATGTTGGGGTTGGGGTTGGTGGTTCTTGTGACGGGAGGCATCATGGTTTATTCATATAGAGATAAGAATGAGATACCCTTACATGTTTTATGCACAATACATCACACAAGAGACATATAGCATGCAACACAAGGATAAAGCTAAACAACAAGATAACAAAAAAATCTCAAAGTACAAACACACAAGTGGCAAGCCATCCACATGTCGGATGGTCCAACAATAAGTTCACAAATAACAAGTGCGGTAAATAAAGATAAGCGAGTAGGTCAAATCTACTCATGGCATCAATCTCCTCCTCGACAAAGGTAAGACCTGCGTTCTCCATTGCGGTCTTGTTCTCCTCGATGGTAGTGGTCAAAGAGTCGATCTTGGCCTTGAGAGCCCTCTTAGGGAGCAAGCCTCTCAATCCTTTGTCTGCTGCTTGCTCTAACTCGAAGTCCTTGGACTGCAGTTCCTCGGTCATATCACGAATCCTCTTGTTCCTATCTGGACACGCTTCTCTTGACTCTTGAACTTACGGTCTTGGGTCTCGAACCGTCTCCATCTCCTTGACTATCTCGTCTGCTGCGCAAGAGCTTGTCCTTCTCATGGCTGCACACAGGCTCGTCATTACTAAGCATGGCGTTGGTCCTATCGGTATCCACGTGCCTAATAAGAGTCTCTAAGTCCTGGAGGTACAGGCGTATCGGCTCTTTGTGACCCTCGGTCGTCCTCAAAGTCAATGGACTCTCCGTCATCATCCACGCCTTCGAAGGCGTGGAAGTGAAGTGCCTCTAACCTGTCGGGAGTGGCGTCTAACGATCGTCCTATCGGATCTGCATGACAACCTCCATTCCTCTCTCCTGTCATCGTGCATAAGCTTGAAGGCGATGGCCTCCGTAGTAGGCTCATGCAGGCGTCTGGCTGGTTCACCTTGAAGCCCCAAAGGTCCTTCCTCTCAAACTTGGTGAGTGGGTGCACCGTAATGATAGGAAGAGGAGATCGAGTAAAGTAGTAAGCTCTACGATCTGAGGACCAAAAGCAGGTAACTGGAACTCCTCAACAGTGTTGATGGCAATAGGCATCTATTTATAAGATTGAAAAAGTTAGAACAACACAATTTAAGACAAACATTCAAACACATTCTTGGGACACACAAAAATCATACAAGTCATGCATACAAGAATCCATTACATCGACCAAGGTTCAAACTTATTTAAGGTATCATTTTGGAAAATAAGGTGATAGGTGGTGGTCCAACTAACGAAGTCAACACAATCCTATCTCATTGGATCTGGTGGCTAACACAATGTTCTAGTGGCAATCACCCTATCTTGTTCACATGCTTCTATCACTAAGTCTATAATATCTCCTCTTAAGTTGGTTGGTGATTTCCAACTCTTGGGTATGTTCCTTCTCTTTCTCTAAGTCTTTTTGGAGGTTGAGCATCTTGCACTTGACTCTAGCACTTAGTTCCTTGATAGTCTTCAAGCTGCTTCTTTTCTTGACTCAAAGAATGTGGTGTGCATAAAAGTGTTGGTGTACATCTGAAGCCCTTTTCTTTGTGGTTGTCTTCCTTATTCTTGTACAAGTGAAGTTACCCACCAATACTCCTCCATCCTCCATCCTGGAAAGCCCTTGTACCTTTCTTGCACCATGTACTCCATGGTTTCCATGAGGTCCTTGAGAATCTTGGGAAACTCAGTCTCACCTCCAAGGTCATGGTCATGAGTGGTCCTTTCTTCAACCTTAGATTGTGAGTTCATCTACAAATAGAGATGAGAATGAGAAGATTAGAAAAGTTCACGAGAAGAGTAGACAAGTGTAGAAGAAGTTAAAATTTTCCTTAGTGGTTTCCAATCCTAGGGTCATAATCCTACAGGCAACACAATGCTCGATACCATCTGTAAGATCCCTCCTTATTAAAGGAAAAGATCCTGTGATTGCAATGCTAGTCCCTGGATCAATGCTAGCATCCACGATTTAAGATGAAGTACCAGATACAAAAGGTCGTTTATTACAGTCATTCGGAGATAAAACATAGTCTTTTACAACTCAGGGCCAAGGCCTAATACAAGTTTATGGAATATGTAAATAAACATAAGTCTTCATCTTCATGTGCCTGAGCAAGCATGTTGAGTGTAGACTCATGACTCCTATTCATCATCGAGTAACTTTGCAACATCATAAGTTACTGACCACAGAGGGTCGATACTTTGGAATAGTATTGGCAAGTGATATAGTATATTTTAAGTGGACTATAATACTATATGCATTTGGCTGGTGGAGCTTAGGCTTGCATTACTCAAAATAGATTTTTCCTTAACTTTTGAAAATACTAAGTTTTAGTTTGGCAAAGACTATCCCAAGGTATCTACCAATCAATGAAGATCCACTCAGGCATCTACCAATCAAAGGCTGAAGATCCTTTAACCTTGTTCACCCACAAGTTTTATTCAGAAATTGGAGTGATGAGATTCTTGAAGTTTCCATGTCTTGATGCTCAATTGTCCTTCACCAGGGACATGGCTAAGTACTTAGGTTTACACTCTGCGGAGGTGGTGCACTTTCCCACAAGCCTTGGTTTCCCAAGAATGATCCTTGATAGCCTTTCCTTAGTCAAATGGGCCAGCGTTCAACCTATCAACCCATCTACCACCCTCTGTCCAAGAGACTAAGTTCCGACATCCTAAGATCATGGCAGCCCATAATGCCAAGTGGTTGCACTTGAAGCTTCTCAACATTTGACAACTCAAATCTCTTTGTTCTGGGTGGCCATCCACAAGTGAGATACACAAGGTTCAGTACCCTGGCCTTGTGTAACCACTCAACATATCCCATTCTTTCCATTCCACCAGGTGATTCATAACTTAGTTGTTTTGTTAAATAAAACAAGTCCTTAGACTTAGAATATTTTCCATAGTGTGAATATATAAACCACCTTGTTTTCTAGTAGCTAGGCTAAGCATGGCATGGCAACTTATCCTTAGGGAATTTTCCTAGCAACTCTAGCATTCTATTCTAAATAGGATTTCCCATCATCAATTGACAAAAGTAGCATGCAAGTCCTAACAAAATAAATCTAATGCAAGTATAAAATATAGGTATGGAATATTCATGAAGATATCACTTGCCTTGGTAATGTGAGTAGCACTCGTCACAATCACAATCACTAGCAAAATCTACACACAAAGTTATAGCACACAATTACACACAAATATATACAAACAAAAATATTATGAATGCATGCATGCATGAATCTACCAAGTGATGATTTTGAAAACTCAACCATGCATGAATACTGAAACTAAACAAGTCACAAAATAGCCAAGACAACTTAAATAACCCTAAAACAAAATACTAAACTAAATCTATACTCAAAAGGCCTCAAACAAGTTTCTGTAATTTAAGCCAAACTAATGGTTACTATTTGCTAAACAAAAGGATAGGCAGAAAGGTTTGTTTTCTGAATCAGCGGTATAAAGTTTGCAAAATTCTAACGTGGGATTCAAAGATATAGGCATTTGAAATTTGGATCAAAATCTGTTTTTGAATTCTATTTTCAGATCTAACCTAGCCACGTCATGTTCTTATTCGCCCGTACCGTTTCGCACTGGATCGAGCTCCACAGCCGTAGGATCTAAATGAAATCTGGCGGCTCAGATCGCGTGCCGCTTGAGGGTTAAGTGGATCTATCCTAAGCGCTCTGATCTGGATCTAACAGCTGCTATTTCTCGGCAGAAGCTGGCGGCGGGCGGCTACCGTGGCCAGGCGTCGGTCGATAGCGTTGCCGGCAATCTGAGACGGAGAGGAGAAAGAGGAGTAGCTCACGGGCTCGGGAGGTCAGCGAAGCTTCGTCGTACTGCGGTTGGTCAAGGCTCGAACGCAGCTCGATTGCTCACGAGTTCATAAGCGGCGTCAGGTCGTCGGGTGAAATGGTCGTGGGCGTTGTGTGGATCACCCCAAGGCAAGCGAGACACGGTTAGATTCACGAGGTCAAAGCCAGTAGTGAGCATGAGCGGAAAAGCGGCGATGCATACCTTCCGGAAAAACTTCGTCGGAGTAGATATAGCCGTCGGTGCTTTCGCGGTGTCAAGTGGAACCATTGACTGGGGCGATACAAAGACCGGACTAGTGGGGTCGAAGTGCGCCAAGACCGCTGAGTCAGTTAGCAAACGAGGCGGAGAGCTCTGGACTCACGGAATCGATCGCGGAGAGGCTCTGTCTGTGGCGAGCAAAGCTGATTGAGGACAGCCTGGTGGCGGAGTGAGTGAGTGTTTGGGAAAAAAGATCGCGAGGCGAGAGAGGATCTTATAAGCGGGGAATCGACGAAGCGCTCGAGGATAAATGCCCATTTCGCAGCGCCATTACCGACCATCACTTTGCTGCAGACAGGTCGTCGGCGGTCTGCAGGGAAAACGAGTGGCGTGGACCGGACCCGCTCGTCGTGAAGAAAAGTGCGAGTGGCGGTGAGATACATCTGTCGGCGACTTAAGCGTCTTTCATGGCGTGTGAGAAGAAAAGGAGATCCGGGTGGGCTTCTTGGGCTTGATCATTGCTGGGCCGATTCTGGCGCTCGACCCTTTCCTTTCTTTAAGCCTTTTCTTTTCTAATTCCATTTTCTGAATAGAATTTGATATGAATTCAAATCATTTTGAATTCAAAAGCGCTTAGGGATTTTGCAGGGTTACATGGGTTCAAAAATGAGTGAGATGACCATGTGGTTACTAGCAAGGGCTTGAGTCAAGCTTGGGTTTCAAAGTAAGCAGAGATTTGCTCTAGTTGCAAATATTTGAAATAGGGGTTTGAAACTATTTCTAAATTTTGAATCTTGGGTTTAAATGCTACTCTAATCTTTCCAACCATGGAGGCAAGCAAACAAGTTCATAGACAATCAAATCCCAAAGGGTGATGGCCAATTGAGATAAATTGCCCACATGAAATCATAGCTCAAACTTACGCTTCTAAATGATTTTGAGAAAAACCCTATATGAATGAATGATGCAAGAATGAAATGAATGAGTTTTGAAACATGATTTTGGGATGTTACAAATCTAACCCCAGCAAAATAGTCTAAGCCCTCGAGATTGGGATTAACTAGCAAATAGGAAGTGAGAATTGGTGTCTTCAAAGATCATCTTCTTTCCTTTCCCAATTTAGCTTCTCTTGAATGATGATTCATTGTACTTTGCAAAAATTTGATAGTCTTAAATCCTTGTGATATTTCTGGAGTCTCAATATCTTTTCTTGATAAACTTTTCTTCACTTAAGTGAGATCACTTTCTGGTTGAACTTCTTCGAATGTATCTTTCAAAATGTTCTTCCATTTAGATGACATTTTCTT